>PVHX01007407.1:68888-91756 GCA_004024805.1 Geosciurus inauris | reverse complement strand
TCCAAAATGCCACTGACTTGGTTTGTGCATTTTAAATGCTGAAGTCAAACTTATTGTCCATTTGATTTTAGATTGCTTTCTAGAGATTGGCTTTTAAGTGCTCAGCTGCTGCATAGCATCATTTCATCAAGGGGAGGACTTGGTGGACAAAGTGCCACAGTGACAGGAACCACTTTCTGTCCAGGAAGTGTGCTTGAACAAGCATCGCTCCTGCAGCAGGTGCAGCCATCAAAGAAGCTTGCCGAGTCTCCCCTGGCCTCCTGACCTGCACTCCCCTCACAAGGGCACAGCCCCCAGCTGAGAATTAGCAGTAGGGCAGAGCTCTCCAGGGCGCTCCCAGCCTGTGAGGCACTGACACACTTCTCTTGGCTTAGCTACATGGGAGGCAAGCTTTTCAAATTCTGAATGGAAATTGCTTTGGGCTGTTAAACAGCACAGTGTGTGTGTGTGTGTGTGTGTGTGTGTCTGTGTCTGTGTCTGTGTCTGTGTGTGTGTGTGTCTGTGTGTCCTTGAACTCAGGGACGCCGTGGAGCCTCCAGGATGTGCTTTGCTACGATCAAGTTTCCCAGCCAGGCAGGGAGGCTGTTACCCTCCTCTCCGTGCTGGTTGTGATTCTGCCCCCAGCCTTGCTCTAGGCCAGCACCTTGGTGTCCTAGCACCAGCCTGGACCCTTCCCCTGCTTAATCCTGGCAGGGACCCCTGGCCCACAGGCTCCCTGACCCCTCCCTCCTACACAGTTCCTGGCTTCATTGGTCTTTATTATTTAGCTGAGAAACCAAATAACTATCCTTATGAGGAACAGGCATCAGGAACAGGCTCCATGGGGGCGGAGGGAACAGACCTCAGTGGGCAATGGGCAGCCCTGGGGGTCAGTTCTGAGGAGCTGTGACCTTGGCCTCCCTCTAGAAAGGCAAGTTTGCAGACAAGACACATGCTCTTTCTGATTTTTTTTCTTTTCTCCCTCACACCTAAGGACTTAAGTTTCTGTATCAAGACCTGGAATTTTGACTTCCACTTTAGGAGGAGGGAGAATAAGGGCTCCTCATCTGAGGGTCACGCTGCTCATCCGTTCTCAAAATAGAATTTCAATGAATGCTCTCCTTATGATACTTTTTTCTTCAGAAATGAATAAACCCCAGTCATGCATCAGATAAGAACTGTTTGTTCCAATTCTAGAAGGCAGACACCATGTGTTCCGAGAGCATCAGGAATGCTTGCTTTCCACGGTGCGCTTTCTTGTCTAGAATCTGAATTCAAATGAAAATGCGCAGCTGGATGCTCCCGACGGACCAACAGTCAGGGCAACCTCCTCGAGAGTTTCTTACAGTCGGCGTGGGGCTCAAGAAACCTTGTGGTGCGGTGGCAACAATTTTAAATTATTTTTCACTAATTTTAAGACACAAAATATTTCTAAAATATTTTGGTGGGCAGCCACGGACTTCTGTGGAGATTTTCGTTTTAAATAATATCTGCTAGACAATGTCACTTTTCATGATTGGCCTCTTGTGTCACCACATCCAAGTACATTTCTGGGGCCAGGCAAGTGCTTTAGGTTTTCTCAGAAACGTTTGGGACCGTGCAGTATCGCTGGAGCAGGGTGCTGAGCGAGATTCAAAGCAAGAGGGCGTCCCCATGGGTCCCCAGTTCCCGCTGGCAGGGCACAGACTGCCCCTTCTCTGATGTCCCGAGGAAATGGGTTTAAGTCCTCGAGGAAGGCTCGCTGAAGTCACGCGCTGGGTTTCTGGCCTCTGGTCATTCACAAGAGGCCCTTGCGGTCATTCTAAAGTAATCTTCCCCAGAACCCCGGTGCCTGGAGCCCAGTTGGTCCCGTTGCTGCAGCAGCAACCTCACGCCAAAGCGCTGTGTGCCCAGGCCAGACAGAGTCACTGTCCTCACCAAGCTCAACAGTAACTTACCTGGCACCAACTGTTAGGAAGTGTAAAGAAATGGAGAGACAGGGTGAACGGGCAGGGGTAACAGTGAAGGTGTGGAGACGGCTGGAAAGCCTCGGCGGGGAGTGGGAGGAGCTTGGCAGCGTCCCAGTGTGCCCGGCCAGTGATGCCTCCAGTGTTATACCCAGTAGCAGTGGTGTCGGAAAAGCCTGCAAGAGGATTGTCTTCTGCTCAGCCACCACCCCTGCCATCCCTGGCCTGCCCCATGCCCATGGCCTGCCCCTCGGGACATACATCCCAAGGTCCTCTGTGACTTGAGTGCATGAGTCTCCCCTGGAGCTTTGCCACCGGAGGGGCCTGAGGAGCAGCAGCACTGACCAGCACTATTGTGCAGATGCCCCGGGACCTTGTCAAAATACGGATACTGAGCCAGTAGGGCTGGGCGGGGCCCCGAGAACCTGCAATCCTAACAAGCTCCCAGGGGATGCTGCAGTCTGCGGACCACACTGAATTGCAAGCAAGGTTCTAAGGTTCTGACTGTCTTGGTTTCTGACATTTGTATTTTCCTTCCTGTGTCTTTTTGACACTGGTGGGGATTGGGTGTGACAAAATTCAAAGTCTCAGGTTTGACTTCCCAGTCCAGGGGTCACATAGAGACATAGCCCCAGCACAGTGAGGGGGACCTGGTCATCCAAGACACCTGAGGCAGCAGCTGGCCATTAGTCTGTTTAGGTGGTCCTTATGTATGCCAGACTCCAGAGTCCCTGCCAGGCAGCCTCCCTCAGCTGACCTTTGCAGGGGGCAAAGCTTGGTGCCCTGTGTCAGGTTTGGTCAGGGTCCCGGGTTTTCTTGAAATTCTCTATGCACAGAATCTCCGACGCCATTTCTCCCGACCTGCTCTGATGGACGGGGGATCTGGTCAGAGGGCTCGCCTTCCAATAAAGCCTTGCTGAGTGGCTTCATTCATCTTCTCCTGGTCGTGTGATATTTACACCCTGCCCACCTGCCCGATGTCTGCTACTCCCTACCTAGGCCACTTCTGCCTTACAGTGGAGTGAATGTCTATGGTGGCTTTATGCTGTGTGGCCCCAGGGGCCTCCCCACCACGTGACAAACATAGGGGAACAAGATTTTGGTCAGCTTTGTCACTGTGACCAAAACACCTGACAAGAGTAACTTAGAGGAGGGAAGTGGGTTGGGGCCATAGACAGCGACTCCATTGCCTGGGCCTGAGGGGAGGCAGCACATCATGGCGGAAGGGCCCAGCAGAGGGAAGCTGCTCATCTCAGTCAGGAAGCAGAGAGGAGAGGGGGCCTGCAGGGAAAATGCCCCCTTCCAGGGCAGCCCCAGTGACCCACCTCCTCCAGCCACGCCCACCTACCTACAGTTATCAAACTAGGATGGGCTGATTGGATTCCAGTCTCATGGTCTAACCAACCTCACATCCAGGCACAGCACCCCCCAGCCAGAGGACAGGACAGGCACCCTTCCAGATGATGTGTGTCTCCTCATGCTTCCTACCTGGCCATCCATCTCCCAGGCCCCCACCCTCAGAGCCTGCACCCTTGAGTCTGGGAGGGCGTGGGGAACGTACCAGAAACTGAGCTGGCCGTGAACTTGACATGAAGTTCCTCCTTTCCGCCTTGCCTCTCCCTGGAAAACCGGGGATGCAGCATCGTAAAGCAGAAGCCTCACACAGGAAAGGAGTCATGCCACCCCAGGAGAGCGTGACCTTTGTCTCACTATGGGAAGAGGATGCAGGGGCTCTGCATGTGTGCCTGTGTGGGAAATGTAAACATAGGCTCATTTAAATGTGTTAAACTGTGCAAGATTAATTGAATGACACCAGTTTCCAGGCAAGCATTTGCTTCTTTAGAAAACCGCTTGACGCATGGGGGATTCAGTTGCCGTCTGCTCCTCCTCTTACTTTAGGACTTGGTTGGCATCTGTAGGCTTCCTGGGGCTGACCACTCGTGACTCTATGACATTCCAGGTGTGACTCAGACAAGAAGCAGAGATGGGGAGAAAACTGGACCTTTCCAAGCTCACGGATGAAGAGGCAGAGCACATCTGGGAGGTTGTGCAGCGGGACTTCGACCTCCGGAGGAGAGAAGAAGAGAGACTAGAGTGAGTGTCGGTGTCTGGGCCGCGAAGCCCTCATCCTCTGACGTCCCTGAATGCTGTCACTCCGGGCGGGTACAAGGCCAGAGGTGCAGGGCGAGTGGCACTGAACAGGAAGCTGTGATGTGGGAAACAGCTTCATTTGGGGGCCGCGGGATCCTCGTAATTAAGGTGAGGGCATCTGTCTTTTCAGTCTGCTCAGGTGGGAGTCAAGGGCAGCTCCAAGGTCATGCCTGCTTAGCTGAGGGGATATAGCTGAGGTCAACTCAGCTAAGGGGGCATAGATGAAGCAGGTTCTGGGAAAACCAGGAAATGCTTTCGGACAAGCTGCAGTCAATAGCCTGTGGGGTACCAAGTGGGGGAGTGGGCGGGCTACTAGTGCACACTGGGCAGAGCTCAGGAGAGCTTCACCATACAGACAGTGGTGTCCTTCCCTGGGGCTACTAGCGAAGGACTCAGTCGTTTCCAAGGTCAGAAGCCTAAAAGCAGGATGTCCATAGAAGTGGTTCCCTCTGGAGGCTGGAAGGAAAAATCCACTTCCTGGCCTGTTTCAGGGTCTGGAAGCGCCTGGATTCCTTAACTGGTTGTCCTTCCTCATCTCCAAGTCCTTCAGCATGACGTTGTCCACCCCACCCACTTCCACTGTATCCCCTCCCTTCCCTCTCTCCTCTCTCTTTCCTCTTAAGGATGTGTGAGTACCACTTAGGGATTCACTGTGCAGATATCCAAGCAAATCTTCCCGTCTCCATATCCTTAATCACATCTGCAGAGTCCCTGTCACCTTGCAAAGTGGCATCTGCAGGTTCTGGAGACTTGGATGTGGATGCTTTTGTGGGGGACCTTGCTCAACCAACTTCAGGATTTAAGGCTGGGGTCAGAGAGGAGTGCTGCAGGAGGCCACCAGGAGGGATTCAGAGGAAGTTAGGCCAGGGAACTTGACTTGAGCACGTTGCTAGAACAAAGTGCCAACAGAGAAGACAGAGAAGGAGCTGCCAGGAGGGGGCTCTGGTCCTGAAAATTAGAGGGCAGTCCACGGTGAATCACCAAAGGGGGCAGCACAGCTAGGCCCAGCACATCAGCGGGGCCTCTCGCATTCCCGGGAGGGGACTGGTCAATGCCGCCTCTCTGAGAGATCCCTGCTCCCCCTCTGCCCTGGGCCGCCTGTCCTCTCTGGGTTTGCCTTGTGAACCAGCTCCCCACGGCTGGCCTCTGGGGGGTCCCATCCTGCGGTGCAGCCACAGGCCAGCACAAGGCTGGTGCCTGGCAGGCCTGACCCCACTTTTCAAGCAGCCGAGATACCCAGAGCTGCGGGCCCTTCCTCTCCAGGGCAGAGCTGGGTCCCTGGGCGTGCCCTCCCCACCCCCACCCCCGCCTCTGCGGGCCCCACTCCTCCACAGTCTGCAGCCCTTCCCGTCTTTCCCATTCTGTCCATAGAAAGCTCAAATGTTCTCTTGATTTTTTAACCTGAGTGCTGGCTCTCTGCCTGTCTCCAGGCTGTGCCAAAGGGAGGACTGAATGTCATCTGGGCCCTGGCCTTTCCTCCTGGGAAGAGCCGCCTTCCCAGGCGTGGCCCCCACCCCATCGCAGTGCAGCCCTGCATGTTGTTGCCTTTATTTTAAGTGGTGGCCTTTTCCAGCCTATTACCCAACTATGCAGAATGCAGGGGAGGGGGAACCTCCTCTCCAGGGAGCAGAGGGAGGGAGCCAGCAGGCACTGTCGCCCCAGGGCTGTGATGGGGCCCTCCCCTCCTTCAGGGGTGGGTTATGCAGAGTGGTTCTACAGAAACTCCACACGTTCCTCGCCTGCAGAGCGCTCCGTCTGACACCCCCCTTCCTTATTCATGCTCCTCTGGTCATTTCACACTGCAAAGAGACACCCAGCTAACCTGCCAGCCCTGCTAGGGAAGGAGCCTGAGGGCCGTCTCCTGGTGGGCCAGCTGCGGTCGGGTCTCAGTGCCATTTGTTCAGAATGAGACAGTCATGGCATTGCCGTTAGCTGACTGTGCTGTCTTCTGGTGGCCACGTGTTTAGGGAAGGGGCTTGTCAGCCACCCCAAACGCTGTCACGCCACAGAGCTTCGTACTGCAGTGTAAGTGTGTGGAGAGGCCGCCTCAGGGTCAAGAAGGCTGCAGCCCCGTGGCAGCGCTTACTATGCAGATCCAGACCCAGCAGGTGATACCCGGAGCCGGTGGAGAATCACTCCAGCAGTGGAGGGGTGAGGTGCAGGACTGCCGCCTTCCTTCCTTTTGGTTTTGTCTTAAATATGCCACAAAAAGCAGAGCTGCCTCTTCTCATGAGAAGCCTCTTTACAAGTTCCAATTGAGCCCTGAGTGGCAGGCCTAAGACCATGTTCATGAGGCAGGCAGGTGGACACTGTCAAGTCGGACCATGTGGCTTCAGTTCTGCACAGTCTGGGTCATGCTGACACTTGGAAAGGACACCTGCGAAACAAGCCGAAGCAAGACAGGCTTCTCACGACCAAAACTGGAGACCAGCTGGTTAGAACTTAGGACTGCAAAAGTCTGTGATGAAACTGCAGATAATTTTAAATCACTAAGTCCTCTCCCCGCAATCTGTTACCAGTGTTAAGCTGCCCATCTCGCCAGGGTCAACCCGCCATCCATGTCTTGCTGCCAGGCACCCCACTCTCTGAGGCTCTCCCTGGGTTCCCCTGCTGCTTTCCCATTCTCCTCGGTTCCTGATTCCTTAATCTCTGAATCACTGTGGGCCGAGTGAGGACCCTGGTCCTCAGAGGACCCAGAGTAAGTGGCAGGAAGAAACTTAGCAATTCAGGAATGTCCAGCTGAGCTTCTGACATATTTGACATCCTCTAGAAGGGACACCAAACGCCTGGCCCTGCTTGAAGAACCTACCGCTGCTGTTGGCAGAACAAAGCCTGTGGAAAAGTTATGACACCAATTTGGTTGCACAGCAAACCATCCACCTGTTGGAAAGAGCCTCACAGTGTGACACGTATCAGGGACTCGCTGTGTGGGCTCAGGGCCAGTCTGTCAGGGAGTCAACATGCCAAGCATCCCCTTTGCCAGATAGACCAATTCAAAAACAATCAACCAGAAAAAAATGTTTATTTTTGTATTTACAAAATTCTCAGAGATGAGTTAGACAGGTGGCTGCTCAGCGTCCCTCCCTCCCCATGTGAGCATCCAGCTGCAGAAAGGGGTGTCGGTGGGCTCTGGCAGTGATGCCCACACCTGTCCCCACAGTGTCAGGCCAGCACTCCTTTGATTTCTCCTCTGTCAAAGCCAGTGACAAATGAGCAAGTCCAGGTCCCCGATGTGCCAGCCTCGTGGCTGTGAGACCGGGTCACCAGTATCCTATCGCCTTGGCAAGGCCGTTCCTCCCTCCAGGATGTGCTGAACACATTCTCTAGAAAAGGCCCCTGGGAGGAGCTGCAGCCACCAGAAGTCCATGTGCAGTAGTAGAAGGCCAGTCCAGCAGTCCTCACCTGGCAGTCCATGCAGAGCCAGGCTTATGGCTGCATGGCACCCTGGGCAGCCTTCTTCTGAAGCACAGCCAGGGATTCTCTGGGCTGCAGCGCCTGGGTGGCGGGTACTGCTGGGTGAGCCCTAGGAGGGGCAGCCACCTTGCTTCAAAGCAGCCCAAGCTGACAGAAGTCTCCCTGGGAACTGACCTGTGTGACTGGGGACCTGGGAGCTCTGCTTGCTGCACTGGGCGCCCCAGTATTCCTGCTCCCCATCCTCACACAGCACTCAGACCAAAGACTCAGAATGATCTCAAAGAGGTACGAAGTTAGGATGTTAAGGCCGCTGGCATCAGAGAAGTGATACAGGACAGAATCAACCTTGTTCTGCCTCCTGGCCGGCCCTCCAGTGGCCGGCCTCCCATTGCACGTGGGTGCCGTGATGAGAACATGTGTCTTCCCTGGGGGAACTTTGAGGAGACACTCAAGGGCCTCCCTGGCTGAGTGTGCTGGCTGGCCCAGGTCTGGCGCTGTGCGTTGAGAAGGCTCCAGTGTGGGAGGGGAAACAGGCTGTGCTCAAAAGGGCAGCGCCTCTCTGACAGTCTCAGCCTGCGCTGTCCTGCAAACCAGGAAGAGTCCCCAGGTTCAGGGACCAGCTGGATCCAAAGACCCAGCCCTGGGGGGGCGGGATTGACCATGGCAATGGCTACATGGGAAGGAGAGCCAGGCAGACACCAGGAAGGCTGCTGGCAGCCACACCCACCTTCTGGAGCAGGCCACACCCACTCCTTGGAAAGGCTGCTCTTTCACTGTTGGAAAAGGGCTCTTTAAGTCCTTCTCCACCTTTGCATTTAGTTCAGACAGTCTCATGTCATAGGCAGCCCCTGGGGACAGCAAGAAGGTAACAGGGATTCTCAGGGTGCAGCCTCTCCATGGAGGGCCAAAGGGCCCAGGCTGGGGACTTGCCCTCTTCAGGACTGAGTCTTCTAAAAGTCCAGCCAGCCCTGCAGAAGGGGACACTGTTATAACAGTGTCGTCAGAGGACTTCCCGGTGGGGGTGTTCGGGAGTCAGGAAAGGCCCCCATTCCTGCCCACGCATGTTGCCACAAGGCCACACAGCCCCTGCCTCTGGTCAGAGCTTTGGTGTAGCAGGTCCTCTTTCAGGATGAAGGGATCCACCAGCAGAGACCATGCTGAACCTCTCAGGCACTTAAATCCTAGTGTAAACTGGCTCATCACAGATTCCCCAAGAAACAGGACTCCACTGAGAAGGAAGAAGAATGCAGCTCTGGTGCCCAGACCTAGCTGCCCAGGCCACCCTGGGACCAGTACAGGGAGCAGCAGGTCAAGGGCCAGTCCCACCACATAGTACCCTACAAGAGCATGTACGTGCCCAGCACTCTCTCAGACCTTTATCCTGACCCTGACCATTGAGGCCACCCACTCCTGGGCTCCCTCAGAACTGCCCCTTGGCTGATTCGCATCGCCCCACATCCACTTGCATCTCAGCATGTCCCTTCTCCCAGCCCCACACACCCTGCTTAAGCAGACCCCATGGCCACACTATGTCCTTGTCCATTAGCATCCTTCCCTTGGCCCCCCGGTCCTTGAAGGCTCTTTCCCTGGGCTCATGGCCACTCCCAGCTGCTCTGGCTGTTGCCCGTGCAGCTGCCCTTCCAGCCAGGAGTTCTCTGATTGACCTCCCTGCCCTACACGAGGCCCATGGTGGAGGTGTGCGCACCAGCCTTGCAGCCTGCAGGCCCAGTCTCACTTGCGCCTGTGCTGACCGGCCCTGCTCCGTGCCCTGGCCAGCCCCTGGTTCCTGGTCTCCGTGGGGGCTCTTCCTCCTCTTCACCCTCCTCCAGACCCTGAGCTCAGGCCTCAAGCTTGAGTGAGCTCAGCTGCTCCTCATGGAGAGGCTCAAGGCTACCAGCAGAGCCTGCCTGCCGTCCACACCTGGTCCAGACCCCCTCTTCTGCCCCCTTCCTTGCTGCCCCGACTGCCTGGACCAGAGGCTGCCTCAGTTACCCCCTCTGCCCAGCTCCTACCTAGTGTGTCATATGAGCAATTGGCATATTAAAGAGACAAACAAGAACACAGCCTTGCCCTGGGCCCTGTTATCTATCTTGTGTGGCCCGTTTTGCTGGTTTGATTGGAAACAGCCGTCCATGCTCCAGGCTACTTCCCATGTCTGCCCCTGTCCCACCAAAAGTGACCTGACAGCCGACTCCTGACAGCCCTCCAGCTGCTGTCAGAGCCTGGTCCCCATCACCCACCTCTGTCTGTCACACTCCAGTCTCACACTCTCCTGGAGGTCCCATGGTTAACTGGAGCCCCCTTCCTCCACTTGCCCATCAAGGGGATAAATTGTCAAAGGTGTATCTTCTGGAGGGCTGGGGCCCAGGTGCTTTTGTGAGCAGATCTCCGGAAAGTGCAGAGCACAAACACATCTTTAGGCTGCTTCACACCAGAGTGTCCCCAAGCCTCACCCTGACCACACCTTTTGATAAAGATACAGAAAGAAAAAGAGAGCCCAGTTAAGTCACCATATTAATATCCAAAGGCCACACCATCTATGACAAGAACTATTAGCCTCGTGTGGCTATTTGAACCAATTGAAATTAGAGTAAGAATTCAGCTCCTCAAAAATGTGCTGTAAGTCCTCTGCTGAAAGTCACCCAGGAGAGAACCAGGCCAGGCGGAGGGAGGCTTGTAGGCCTCTGTGAGTACCAGGCTCCACAAGAGGGGCAAGAATGACCTGGGCAGCCATTGAAATGCCAGTGCTGCAGAAGACAGTGGCATGGACAGTTCCCAAGGCTTGTGGAGGGGGGAGCAGTTTACAACGATGGGGCTTCGTCTCATTGTATTTTTATAAAACACATTTTAACATCTCAAGCTATCATGCTCAGCATCCCTGAACCCTTTCTCAGGAGAGTCTCCACAGCTGCGTGCTGGATTCCAGCCCCTCGGTGCCTTCCTGCTCTTTCCAAGGGTCCAGGGCCCCGGGCTCACCCTCTTCTCTTCTCTGGGTGCATCCCCCAGTTGCCTCTTCCAGCCCAAGGGGTTTGGTTTTCAGGCTGGCTTTGTTTCTGTTTTTAGCAGTGCTGGGGATGGAACCCAGGGCCTCAGGCATGTCACTTGCTCAGCAAGTGCTCTGCCTCTCGAGTGGCCCAGACCTGCGGCTGGGAGTACTATGTCTGCCCTCCCAGTGAGGCAGCCGGGCAACCCTCATGGTAACAGAGCCCTTGAAGTGTGGCTAAGGCAACTGAGGAGCCAAAGTTGTAATTTTATTTTCTTTTGATTTAAACTTAAGTAGCCATGTGTGCCTACCATGGTGGCCAGACTGTGCAGGTATGGACAGTGGGCCCCACATTAATCCTGCCAGCTGAGACCTCGCTTCTGAACAGCTGACTCAGTAGACAAATGCCTGCTCAGCCCAGGCCAGGGCATCTGACCCATGACTCATGATTCCCTTCTCCATCTCTGCCTGGTCACTGTGGTCAAGCTCCCAGGAGTCCTTGCTCCTCCCCCATTTCTCCCACCCCACGTTCCCCAGGTCAGCAAGCCCGTTAAAGTATGTCCCTGCCCCACCCGCTGCTCAGCACCCTCAGTGCCAGCCAGGTCTTGTCACATCCTCCCCCTCGTGGACACCAAGGGAGCCCGTCCACTCATCCCTCTTTTCCCTCACTGCCCTCTTGTCCTTGCTCCCCATGGCCCCAAGAGTCATCCCTTAAATAGGAACCAGGCTGCATCTCTCCCCAGCTCATTATCCCTGGAGAGCACCCTGCATTGATGATGGAGTCGGGCTCCTCACTGCGGCTCTCAGGGCCTCACCCTGCTGGCCTGAGACCTGATCCCACCTGATACCCCACAGCACTCACCTGACACCAGAGGAGCTGCTCACTCATTAGTGCGTCCATCCACAGGTGTCTGAACCCCTGGGGTTCTCCTGTGTGCTACTGTCACCAGCACCTGGCACAGTTCCTGACCACAGACAGGCTCAGTGGCTATCTTTGAATCCACACAAATAATGACTGCTTTGGGCTTCATGTATGCTATCTCATTTAATCTCCAAATAACCCCATAACATGGGTCCCACCATTACCTCATGGGTCCCATCATTACAGTGACAGATGAGGGTGCGGAGGAGGAGGAGGCAGGTACCCAGCTGTGAGGATACCCAGTAAATGGTAACTGTAGGGATATCGGGCGGGCACCTCTGGCTGTGTGCTGCTGTGTATTATTATTATTCTCATCCTTTTTTTTCCCACAAACATTTTATTACACCTAAACTAGTGACTCCTTAGTACAAAACGTCCAGTCTGCATTGGAACTCCACCACTCGCCAGACTCCTGCCGCTCGTGGGATCTTTCAAGTCCCTTGCCTTGTATACATTCTTCCCACCGCGGCAGAAGTGGGTTGTTTAACTCTCTAGTTCTTCACAGTCCGGCGCTTGCTGGCTGTCTGTGGTGTTGTCTCAAGGTTCCTCCGTCCCCCTCTCCCTCTGGGTTCAGAGGGAGTTGCCCAGAATGGCTTGGGGAACCTCTCATCTTCCTGGTGTCCGTGTTCATTCCTGTCTCTCAGGTGTTGAAAAGGTTCTCAGTACAGAGACTATCAGGTGTTGTCACTTTGGGATGTTATCACAGTGTTGGCCAAAGTAAACTCCTGGGAGGGGGCAGCCAGCTCACTGACTCCCCAGCTCAAGGGAAGAGTCCAGAACTCCTCAACACCCTGTCCTGCACCCAAAGGAGCTGGCACTGGGCAGGAAGCAAGGAAGCCCAGCCTGGACGTTGCCGGAGAGTTGCACACTGCTGGTGTCAGGCTTGCCCCGCGTGGCATCAATTTAGGGTCCACTCACCAGCTGCCTTCTCGTGTGTTGGGGTGGCTACCCAGCTGTAGTTTTGGTAGAAATTACTGGATGTTCCTAAAACCAGGCAGAGCGACGCGGGTGACTCATGCCCTGGGGTAGGACTGCACTGTACATAAATGGAACACCCTGTTTTAAAGGGCACAGCCCACAAATCAAATATTAGCCCTGCTCACCAGCCCAGAAAGACAAACAGGTGGCAATGTGGATTTTTGATCTCCACAAACGGATGGAAATTCCAAAGACAATCTGTAAAAGACCTCTCAGTGTGAGACGGGGCAAACTGTGGCTCATTTAAAAAGGAGGAGGAGAAGAAATTTGAAGTCACCCTTAGCTGGGCCAGGCCACTCCCAGGGCTGCAAAGCACAGGGCTGAGACAGGAAATCAGCTGCCGGCCCAGGGCCTGGACGACGCTCCAATCTGAGATCACAGATGAGATGCCGGGAGGGGCTCTGCAGCCAGTCACGCTGCGCCACCATGGCTTCCTCCGCATCATCATTATTGTTATCGCTGTCTGGACCGTCCCCTCTGGAGGGCCTCCAGGGCTATCTTGCTTCTCCAGCTCCCGATGCTTATCCGTGCCGTGGGGACGCTGGGTCCACGCCCTGGCTCTCCCATGGGGTGCTCCCTCTGCCCCACATCAGCTCTTCTGGGCGATGCTGCTGTCACCTGCTAGGGCCTCCTTGGGATTCACTCTCCAGCCGTTTTCCCAGGAGTGGTATAGAGTGTGCATTTGTATGAGAACCTGCTCTGCTTGCCTGCGGGGGAGACCTCAGCTCCACACTCCTCTCTGGGCCCCGGGGGTGCTCCCAGGGCCGGCGAATTAATGCAACCACCACCTCCAGAAGATGCCCATGTCCAAATGCCTGGAATCTGGGGGTGTGTCAGGCTCTGTGCAAAGGGGCACAGAGCTCACAGGTGCGGTTAAGGATGATGATCAACTGAGCAGGACATGGAAATTGTCCTGGATTTTCTGGGTGGGCCCAATGTCATCAAAGTGAAAGGGAGAGGAGAGGAGGGTCAGGGGGATTCACTGTGTGAAGACTCAGCCCACCTCTGGCTTTGGGGACGGAGGAAAGGCCATGAGCCAGGCAACGCAGGTGCCCTGTGGCAGCTGGCAGGCCAGGGTCCGATTCTCCCCTAGGGTCCCCAGTGATAGCTTTCTTTCAGCTCAGTCCCTGTGTGAGACTTCTGACCTCCAGAACTGTAAGAATACATATGTGTTGTTTCAAGACAGGAAATTTGTAGAAATTTTATGCAACAGCAACAGGAAATGAAGCCACTGTCCATGGCTGCTGGCTCGGGCCTGCAGAGAAGCAGCAGGCCTCCTGACGGTAGCCCCTGGTGGGGTGGGGGTCTGCCCTGCCTGCTCCTGCCAGCAGGAGGTCACTTCCTCCTTGCACAGCAGGCTGTCAGTCCCAGTGCATCTGGCTGCCCCTCCCGCGTGAGCACCCGCTCCTTTTCTGGTTGGGAGCACGTTCATGTGTCCTCAGGGTGGTTACTGCCGCCCTAGCGTGGCCGAAAACTCCCGCTCAGCCAAGCTGTGCAGAAGGGACGCAGCTCTTTCATTTCCCTACTTACTCATGAGTCTCCACCCCTTGGAGAAGAAAGCGGAAGTTCCACGGCTTCCGATGGCCCAGACCCCAGCACTTACCTGGTCTTTGCTTCTGTCTCCACCCTCTCCACCTTCTTTGGCTTGGCTACAGCAGCTGTTGGCCTCAGGGAGAGTCTTGTGGCCCTCAGGGTAACACAGTTGGTGGGTAACACCACCTGCTATCTGCTAGCTCTTGTGCTGATGGTCCTGGCTGGGCATGGGTCTCAGTGGATGACATCCACCACTGAGACCCCGACCCCAGCCAGGTACCCACATGCTGAGGCCTCTTCAGACCAACCCAATGCCTCTGCCAGTCCCCTGGCTGCTGAGCACCTCTCCCATCCTTCTGAGCTCAGTCTAAGAACCAAGAGATGCCCTTCCCCAGTATCCCTCCGTTTTCCCTCCCCTCCACTGCCGGGCCCTGGCAGCTGTGGTCACATCAGGGCACACCCGGGCTGTGCCTGGAGGGGGTCCCTAGCCCCCGCTTCTGGGCTCTCCCCCTTACTCTTTTTTTTTTAATATATTTTTTTAATTTTTTTTTAGTTGTTGATGGATCTTTATTTTATTAATTTATTGTTTGTATGTGGTGCTGAGGATCGAACCCAGTGCCCCACGCATGCCAGGCAAGCGCTCTACCACTGAGCTACAGCCCCAGCCCTCCCCCTTACTCTTGCACTCTGCCACCTGGCTGTCACCTGGACTGCGTCCAAAGAGCAGCAGAGCAGGACACACAGGTCTGAAGCCTTCACCCTGCTTCGGACCCCCTCCCTCTTTCCCTCCTGGCTGAAGGGGCTCTGTCCTGCCTTAGGAAAGTTTCCTCCCGCCATTTCTGTCTTTTCCTCAGAGACTCCAAACCTCCCTGAGAGTAGAGATCTCCCTGGACTCCACCCTTGACCACCACCCACAGCTCTCGACATCGGTGTCCCAGGGAGTCTGAGGCCCACGCACTCCTCTCCTGTCCACGGTCCCTCTTTCCTGGCTCCCATCCGCCCATCCTGTTCTGCATTCTGGGAGAGAGCTAACTTGACTTCAGAATCAGTGGATCCCAAACTTGTTGACCTCAGGATCCCTTCACAGTCACTATCAGAATGCAAAACCATATTGTTTACGCAGGTCAAACACCAATATTGACCATATTAGAACTTAAAACTGGGCAGTTTAAAGGCATCCATTTATTCAAAAATAGCAGCACTTACATGCTAACGTAAGTAGCATTTTTATGAAAAATAACTATTTTTCCAAAGCAAAAGCCTGAGTGGGAAGAGCAGCACTGATTTGCTCTCAAAAATCCCCTCGAAGCCCAGCCTCATGGCAGACAGCTCGACTCTCTGCTGGCCTCAGGGTCAGTGTACCTGTCCCGTCTTCTGAGCAGCAGCCTTGAGGACATTCTAGCCTCATGCATTTAGGGCCCAGAAGTGAAACCCACGGGCCTCATCACAGGGTCATGACCTTGGGCTGCATTACCACTTGAAAAGCAGGTGCTTGGTAGTTTCATAAAGGTCAGTTTCCACGTGGAATCTGAAGACCAATGGCCTTTTCCTTTCCTGTTACATTAGAATCCGTGGGCCATCCTGCACGCGAGTCTCGTACCCAAGTGTCGTAACCTCGCTCACCTGTCTTTGGAAAACACGGCTTCCCTGTGTTGCGTATTTTCAGAGGCCGACACCCTCCTGCTGCACAGGAGGAGGTCACGCCTGTCACTTCCCCACTGATCTCATCAGAAAGCTCCAGGTGTTGGAAGCTGTCAAGTTCGTGGCAGACAACAGAATTTCCCCAAATTCTGCTTTGTCTTTGGAAACTTTCAGTTCTGTCCCTGCAACACGTGCTGTGGTCCTCTTCCCTGGAGAGGCAGGCTCGCTTTGTCCCTTTGTGAGGAGGTACCTGTCGAACACCCTCGTCAGAGTAGCTCAGCTCCTGGTTCATTCCAGCGAAATGGTGTTTTGGGATGAGAGTTTTCAGTTGGTGATGATTCAGTCACCCTGTTCTCGCCTCTGAACGTTCACCAGGCGAGCGTCCATAGTCACCAAGTGTGCCACCCGCTGTCCCCACAGAATGCCAAAAAGGAGTGTCAGGATCAGCCTTCAAAAGGATTAGTAACTTACTGCCTCACCAAGAGGATGTCTATGTGAGACTTTGTTTCTCATTTCCTTTGCTCACCACCTGGGCGCAGCTGCCTCTAGCCACCCTGAAGCCCTGGCCCTGTTGCCCACGGTTGCTTTTGCATCTGGTCCAGGCATCAGAGGGGAGAAAGAGCAAATGCCATCCTGGTATTGTTATGAAAACTGCTTTGACATTGCGAGCTCTCATGGGACCCAAGGAACCTCAGGGGTCCCTAGGCCACACTTTGAGGACCACTCCTCTAAATCTCTGGATCTCATATTCTGCAGAAGAGATTCTGCCCATTCCCACAGCCTGGGATCCCTTGCTGTCTCTACTTCGGCCAGCTCCCCCTCCAGTCGAGTCTGCACAGCGTGTGGGCCCCCCTTGCCAGTCGGGTTTCTTCCTGCAGCTCCTGCCCTCCCTGGGACTGCCTTTTCCCCCTGTTTGGCACAGCATGCAGACTGGCGTCAGGTCTCCTGTTTCTGATGTAGGTCACATGATGGGGAGTCCTTTGGCCCCGAAGGCGCCTGGCCAGCCTGGGGGTTGCAGTAAGCACGGCTGTGGGTTGCTCTGGCCCCACGGCCTGTCCCCTTCTGAAGCTCCAGCTTGGGTGTCATGCTGCGTGGCTGATAACTGTCTCCCTGTGCCCCCACGTGGGACCCCCTCCACCCTCCCTTTCTGTTCTGCTGTGAAGAGAAGTTATGCTTTAAAGAACCTGCAGCAGAGCAGACTTATGCATCCCCCAAATTCAGCGCCTGAAATGTATCAGTTTCCAGCCACACCCCAGGAGCCTGGGCTGCTCTTTAAAAGGACTTCGCCTCCTACGTATCCTTGTCCTTCTCTCCTGTGCTGAGCCTGGGTCTGGCTCTGCCGCGATGGAGAGCAGGGAGCACTCCCTGAGAGGGAGACTAGGCAAGACCAGCCTGCGGAAGAGGGGGCCTTCAGGTTCTTTGGTTGTGGGGATTTGGCAGGAGTGGGATTGGAGGAGGCTGGGCCTTCCCACCTGGCTCCTGGTGCCCCATGTCTCTATTTGAGGCAAAGACTTTGCTTGTTGACCCAACTTCATCTGCACTGTAGCCAGTAGGTGACAATACTCCCCCTAGAGGCCTGCAACTTCCCGCACATTTTACCCTTGGTTTTCAAAGCTGGGAAAAGAGTCTTATTTTCATCCCCATGAGCACAGTATCCCTCCTTATTCACAGAGGACAATTTCCAAGACACAGTGCATGCCCAAAACCATGAGTAGTACTGCGTCTAAACACACTGTTTCCTTGTGTGCCGACCTAGGGGAACATTTAATTTACAAGCTAGCACAGTAAGAGATCAACGGTAATAACTAATAATAAAATGGAATGATTGTAACAACACACTGATCAGAGTCACGTGAGTGACTCACTGTCTCACAGACTATACCCACCCTTCTTTTCCTTGCTGACCATGGGTAGCTGCAACTGGGGATAAGCGGGGACTACTATGAACTTCAAGCCAGAAGTAACCTCTGAACACCTCTTCACATTCGTCACATGCTGGGTTGTCCCCATCAAAATTCTAAGGCCTTCAGAGTTCTCGGAAAACAATGGCACCAAGTGTCTCACTAATTTCTGCCACTAAGAAGGGATTAATTTTACCTCATCTAAAATTAAAAATATTGTGTTTGGCAGACATTCTCTGAACCCCAGAACAAAGGGAATGCATTCACTACGATCTGGGAGTGGGGGCCACCTGGCAGGTTCACGAGGAAGCTCTATTATTTAAACCAGGTGGGCGAGGAGATGAGCTGGGAGAACTGTGGTTTTCCTGGGATTCAGGTGCTCGGTGATTCCTGTCTGGAAATTCTCCAAGCCAGGCTATTTCGGCTTTGCTCATAGGCACATCCCTGTGGCCTCAGCTCAATTCCTGCTCCCCTGCTGGAAGAGCCCCCAGACTTCTCACTGAGGTAATGTCACCTAGCTTTGCCCTCAGGACTCTGTGACCCTGCCATCCAAGCACTGGTACGGTTGTAAAAGTTACCGAAATGTGTACGTGCAGTGTCATTTCTATGAAGATCATGTTTCAATTCCAACCTGCCAGATTGCGCACAGTTGAGCCCATTTTACTGGTCTTCTCCCCAGGGAGAGGGTAAGGGCAGGGGCTGGCACTGTGGACGCTAAGCGTGCCTGAGGCTGCTTTCACCTGACTTTGGGTCTCAGTCTTCTGCACGTGCGATGGTTTGTGTGCCTGCACACCTGCACATACATTTAAAGCCTATTGTAAAAAGAAGATACCTGATGTGTTTTTCTTTCCATATTTTTGCAAGGGAGTTGAAGGGCAGGATCGAGAAGGAAAGCTCCAAGAGGGAGCTGCTGTCTGACACAGCCCATCTGAAGGACACCCACTGTGCCCGCTGCCTGCGGCCCTACCGGCTCCTGGTGAGCAGCAGAAGGCAGTGCCTGGACTGTGGCCTTTTCACCTGCAAAAGCTGCAGCCATGTCCACCCGGAGGAGCAGGGCTGGCTCTGTGACCCCTGCCACCTGGCCAGGTGAGCCGAAGCCCCAGCTCAAGCGGCCCTGATGGTTTCTAGGCCTGGGTTTTCCCTCGGTGGGGCTGAAGAGGGGTGGACCCATGGGTGTGTGGCACTGCACATGCATCACGGGTTGTGTTTCTCCCCTGCAGAGTCCTGAAGATGGGCTCGCTGGAGTGGTACTACGAGCACGTGAGAGCCCGTTTCAAGAGGTTTGGGAGTGCCAAAGTGATCCGGTCCCTCTGTGGGCGGCTGCAGGGTGGAGGTAAGGAGAGGACGCTCTTTTTATTGCCAGGAGTGTTTCAGCATTTCAGGGCCTTTAGAGAGAGTGTGTGTGAATTGACCTTTCTGTCGACTCCTGCCTGTGGCATCCCAGGTGACCCTGGCTGCTTTCTGGTGGAGCTGCAGCCCTCTGCCTGCCCCCTCCAAGCCTGGTCTGGCCTCCTGGGAAGCCAACATGTGTTGACACTCCACCATTTGAAATTGTGTTTTTTCAGATCTTCACACCGCATTGAGAACACAGCCAGGCCTCAGTCCTGGGCTCTAGGGCACATGTCAGCATGATACCTTCTCCTGGCCTGGCTACCCTGAACATCTGGTTTGGGAGGCCTGGGAAACCCAATGCTTCTGATGCAGACCAAGAGAGAAATCTATTGTAATTAATCATTTATTTTAGTGTTTTGAATATAAGTGTTTATTCCACAATGAACTTGAACTGAAGAACTCGATGACCCCATCATCACCGTCAAAGCATTTGGAAAGAGCAGACAGTGCAGGGGCAGAGGAGAGGATGCCTGAGCTTGAACTAGAAGGGAGGCATAGAGCCGTGTGTAAAGGAGGATCTGGCCTTGGCCCTGCCACTTGAGTCCTAGGTGTATCATCAAGCCTGACCAAGCATTCAGGGCAGGCAGCTGAGCAGGCCTGGTGTGTGGGGTCTCAGCACCCTGGAGGTCTCCATCTGAACAGGGGAGACCCCTGGGGCATGCAGCAGGTGTTCCAGCAGCTCTGCACATCCAGAGTACATGCTGGGCTTCTCTGTTGGGGTGGGCCTTTCTCCCAAAGGTTTCTCCTCTGCAGAGATGCCCGTGTGCCTGTCTCCTAAAGCCCCCATTGACAGGAAGAAACAGAAGCAGGATATCCAGCTCTCAAGAGTACCTGAGCTCAGGCTGGGCCTGGCACAAGTATCTCTGAGGCATCTTAGCCTGTCCTTTCATTTGGGACAGAGAGACCACCCAGGGAAATCTCACCGTGAGCATAATTAGCCCTGGGGTGCAGATGTGGGTGATGGTGGGGACAGAGGGGTATGATAAATCACCCCAACAGAAGATTTTTCTGTGGATAACCATGCTGAAACCCCATGCGGTGGAGACAGGCTGTCACCTGTCCTTGGGGCTGCTGCCATCTCCGTCTCAGGCTAGAGCACATCAGTAAATCCTACATGCTGTGCCCAGCGAGGTACCCTCTCCAGCAGAGCAGCCTGGCCCAGCCCTTCCACAAGGCTCGTGGACAGAGATGACACACTAACAGGGGAAAGCCCCGCTACAAAGCACCCGAGAGTATCTACCAAAGGTGGCCCCCATATGCCACATACAAACCTCCGGAGGCCTGGCAGTGCTGATTTCCAGGGGCTGGTGGGCTCAGAAGGCTGCCATTTAAAAGGTGGAGAGGTTGTGAAGCTCAGCCAGGGTCCAGAGCTGCTTACCCTGCCTGCTGCAGGAACCTGCCCTTTCAAAATTGTCACCGAGGGCCAGGAGGTGGCGCTGTGGGGCAACAGAAAGGGACCGGCCCTGGCAGCCAGCTCCCTGGCTGTTGCCCTGGGCCCTGGCAGAGGCAGGTCTCAGCTCTCCCCACACTCCTCCCAGGGGTGCTGCCTGGGCTGCGTTCTACCTGCTGGGCCCCTGTCAATGCATCGCATGGAGACTGTGCAGGCCGTGAGGGGAGGGGCTGGAAGAGTTGTGCCTTGGGAAAAAAAGAGTATTAAACTTTAAAAAAACATTATAGTGTTTTGGAACCTGACCCCATAGAGCGTGGCTCAGACCTTGTCCAGTAGGTGGGTGGCTGCGGCGTCTTCCCCACCTCCAGGGTAAGGCCTGTTTCCTGGTCTTCCACATGGGAGCGGTGGGCTCTGCCTGGGGACAGTCTCAACGTGGAAAAGAAAAGGACACCTCAGGCTCCCGCTCTGTCAGGAATGTGGAAAATGCTTTGGGTTATTTTGGCGGGATGATCAGATGGTTAACATGGCTCAAACCCTTGTCCCAGGTATAGAGGCATCGGGAGCCATATCTAAAGCGCTCCTGGAGGCCCCGGTGCCTCCCTCGAGGTGGCTGGCAGCCTGCTTCCCCTCCGGGCCTGCGCAGGCCGTGCCCTCACTCCCTCACTGCAGGGAGCTCCTGCCTCTGTCTCCAGCCTGGGGATTTGGGGTGTTTCTGTCCAGTCAGTGTCCCGAGAACAGAAACAAGGACCAGGTCTGCCTTCTGCCTTTGCTCTCCAGGCTTCTGCTGCGTTCGTGAGAATAGGCCGTCAGAGCCCAGACACGGCAGTGGGCCCTTTAAAACACAGCAGTTTAATCTCTAAGAGGAAGATTCCAGTAAAGAACGAGCCAGGCTGCTGCCCTATCCCTCCTTCCACTAGTCAAACGGAGTCTCAGGCTCGTGTCCCACAAGGTCCACGGAGGCAGACAGATGGGGGTCCCCTCTTCCCTGTTAGCATCTTCCCAGATGTTCCTCCATAGGCAACAGGACACCACTGGCCTCGACAGGACCAGACAGCCAGACTGACTTGATAAACCCAGAGATAAGGTCACTGTTGGGTCGGGACGCAGCTGAGAAGCCAGAACAATCCAATCAGTTCAGAGCGTTTACTGCTGTGTGCGTTATCAAGGAGCGTGAGCAGCTCTCGCAGCTGGGTGGACAGATGGACGCATGACGAGGTCCATCTCAGGACGGAGTCTGGGAAATGCACTGATGATTTGGCCACTGCATTCACTGAACCCCTGCCAGGCATCAGGTCCCAGGCCATCCTGCTGCCTCTCCCACTCAGGAAGTCCAGCGCGGCCCATCCAGCAAGTGCGCACACTGGTGCCCAGGGACTGAAAGCCACGGGGAAGAACTTCCTGCAGAGGAGATTCCTGGGAAGATGCACAGGGCTAAAGATGAGACAGAACCTGCAGGGACGGCTAGCAGGCCGGCCAGGGAAGAGTGTGAAAAGAGGAACCGCAGGGTGATAAGTGTCGGTAGACCCGTGTTAACTGAGAAACTGGAAGGAGAGGTCTGCCAGGCAGCTGGACGGCGCCCTTGGGGAACACCCGCAGCCCCTTCCCAGGCCGGGGAGCAAAGGCGGAGACTATGAGTAATAGAAACAAGAGCCCAGAGGAGGCCACCCAGAGGTGGCACCCAGTCGCCTGAGGAGGGAACACTGCAGGCTAGTGCTCCTATCTCGGGGGCCATGAAGCTGGACCTTCTGTCAGGATGAGGGCCTTGGGGCTGGAAGCCATGGGAAGGAACACATGCCTTCTCCCTCAGGCCTGCTGCGGAGAGACCGCGAGGTTCGCAGGGCGCTAGTCCTGCGTCACAGAGCAGAAGGTGAGGGTCTGCCTCAGTTGCAGGAAGAACAGACCCACAAGTGGTCCTTTCCTTTTTCAGCTGACAAGGACCCTCCAGGATACCTAAATGTCCTGCTTGCTCACACCTGAGACCCCTGAGATGCAGAGACGAAGAGGAGGGTAATAGGGTAGGGTGTCCAGGGGCCCCAAGCAGCATAAGGCCAGCTGTGCCCTCTGTGACCCCAGAACCTGGACGGTGGATGATCCACCAGGCTTTCCAGCTCCAATACCCTGGAACTCACTTACTGGATGGCTCTCTGCAGTGGTCTAAGGAAATGGAGCACAGACCAGGCTGGTGGGAACTGGAAACAAGAGAAGATGGGAGGCTAAGCTGGGGAGGCTGGGCCTGGGTGCTCAGGGTAAAGAGGGGGCCTAAGGGACAGAGGAAGAAGGGCATGCTGAGGCCGAGCCTCAGGCCCCAACTGGCTGATATGAGACTAGACGAAGCAGTGTGATCAGCCCTGTTCACCCATCAGCCCCAGGGACCTCAGACTGACCAGGAAGTGGTCAGCAGTGAAGGCCAAGGCCTGAAGGTGTGGCAGAACCTACTAGTGGAGCTGACACAGAGCAGGAGTTTACGCTGGGAGGCCAGCTCTTAGCTGGTTTGATAGGTCTTGGGAGGGCAAGCAGAGGGCCCTGCCCGGCTATTTCCCAGTGAATGAATGGATTGATGGGGAGGAGAGAGGGAGAGAGGCTGAGAGGGTGGGAGGGAGGGGAGGGGAAAGGGCAGGAAGGAGGGACGGAAGGCGGG
>PVHX01007407.1:12354-68788 GCA_004024805.1 Geosciurus inauris | reverse complement strand
CCCCAGGCTCCAATTCCTGAAGGTCTTGGTGCTCTCTATGGTTCAGCCAGCTCCTACAGCTGAGCACAGAGCCCCCTCCTGTCAGGACCCCAGATGGGCTGTGGGCTGGGCAGAGCCTGATAGCAGGCCCAGAGTGGGGCCAGAGCAGGGACACACGGGCGGTGGGCACAGTGGGGTGCAGGGCAGGCGGGGTCCCGTGAGCAGGCTCCCTTCACATCTCGGAGAAGACCCTGCAGGTTCTCCTCCGGGACACCTTTGCTTTTGTCACCAACCTAAGCCTCGTCTTGATTGGTATTTCCTTCTGGTTTTACTTATTTCTTAACTTATTTTTGGTGGCAGACACAAGCTAGTAGGCCCTGGGCTGAGGGAGTGGGTTGGAGGAGCGGCTGGGTGGGGTTTGGATTTAGACCCCACCTAAGGGTGGCGCTCCTGGGAACTCAGTACAGGCCCCCTGGCCACGTGGAGCTCCCAGGTTTGTTCCTAGCATCAGAGGGGATGTGCCCGCAGGGCAGGTGCTGCACTGCCCCAGGGTGGAGTGGGCGGGGTCTGGTCCTGTCTGTCAAGCTGACCCCATTGAGTCTTGTTCACCTCGTACCTGCAAAGAAAAAGCGCCTCCTCTCCTTCCACGCTGTGGACTTCGAGGAGGACTTGGACCCCACCGCCCAGGCCTGCCGTCAGCCCCCAAGCCTGCCCTCTGTCCCTGTGGCCACCCTGCAGGTCAGTATGCCCTGCCTCTCCCTGGAACTGGTGCAGGTGCTCGGGCTGCAGGTGGGGTGGCACTCTGGGAAGTGCTGAATAGCCATGCAGTCATACTAGGCTCTCAGGCCAGGGGATAGTTGGCACAGGAAATAAGGATACTTCAGCCCCTTCCAGAACTGGGATTTCTGGAGCACCTGGAGAGGTGGGCAAGGCAGGGGCCTGAGGCTGAGCAAGTGGGTCAGGCTTGGCCCAGGAACTCGGGAGAGCAGGACAGAGAGTGGCATCTGCATGGAGCCAGACAGGGCAGGAGCTGGCGCTGTGCCCGAGTCTCTGTCCCACTGGAGGGGACCACACACTCCTTGCCCAAGGCGAGCAAGTCTTAGGAATGAAAAAGGCTGCTGTTGATGGTGACCCTGGACTCCCAGTGCATGGGGAGCCGTCACGTGACAGCAAGACTAGAGGTCACTCTGCTCATCAGCTCTGTGGTCTTTGCCCGGGAACCACTCTGAGGTCTTGTCCCCTCTGGAAGAGGGGTGACCATTTCTGCCTTACAGGGCTTTCCCAAGGCTGGAGGTTGTGGCTGGCACTCATGAGATGCTCAGTCAGGCAGGAGGCATCTGTGGGCGTGAGTCAGGACAAGGCCCCAAGAGCTGTCCAGCTCCCCAGTGAGTCCCAACCCTCAGCTGCTGGTGTCCTCCAGCCTGAGGCAGTGCCAGCCAGGGCTGGGCAGGGCTATGTCTGCCTACTATTGGGAGGAGGGCCACCAGGGCAGGGCCCCAGATGCCAGCACCCATGTGGACTTTGAGCCCAGGGTCTGCTCCTGCTGCAGGTCGGGCCTGGTGTCAGGACTTCCAGGGGCCACCAGGGCCTGGTGACTGCTTCCTTCCTAGCCCACCCACCAACAGTCAGGCTGCAGATGAGCTGTGGCATGTCACTTCTAGAGGACCTTGACACCCTGTCTCCCTGGGGAAAGTGGCATAGCACAGAGACCCCTCTGCTGGAAATCTCAGGAAGTCCTGTCCCCATCCAAGGATAATCCTTCGAGGGTTATCAAAGTAGAGGTAGTAGCAACGCACTCCCCCACAGTAAGCAGGGATTTCCCAGTGGTGTCGTGAGGCTTGGCCTCAGGATGAGCCCGATCCCCGAGGCAGTATCAGATGTGCTCCAGACCCGTGCAATGCCTGGGTCTCATTGGGAACCCTCGCTCTGCAGGTGCACAGGGAGGAAGGGGCAGCAGGTGGGCATGATTCTTGACAATCAGGACAACTGAGTTTCAAAGGGCCAGAGCAGATGGGTGTCTAGGGTTCCGTCAGTCACTTGAGGCCTGGGCCCCTCAAGACTTGGGCTGGAAGGACCTAGTTCCCAGGTGCTGCAGAGGCTGATGGCCCCATGTGCTCAGTTCCTCTCAGGAGAGCCCTGCTCAGAGGGTGCCGCCTCCCAGGAGGATGCTGTCCAGGAAGAGGCTTTCGCTGGGGCCTCCGGGTGCCACCCCCATCCGGAAGAGCAGCCAGACAGCCCCCCGCTTATAGGACAGGATGCCCTTGCTGAGCCATGCCTGCCTGGAGACTCCTGCAAGATGGCCCTGGGGATTGCTGCTGTGCCTGGTGGGTGCCAATGGCCAGGGTCTTCCAGATGGGTTCAGTGTGGGCCAGGGGTGTCTGAGTACCTCCTCTGTCCACCAGATTAGTACAGACAGGCTGGGCCATTCAAAAAGCCCCTTCTCCCACATGATTGACCAGCATGTGCTGCTTGGCAAACACCGAGGACCCTGGCTCCCCCTGACTAGGTGCTTTCCTGTGACGCCTGAAACACCAGGAGAGGAGCTGGCCATGCCCAGCTACTGCTGCTGGTTTGGGGTAGGGACGTGCAGATTTCCCAGAATGGCCAGCTCCACCAGGCCTGAAGCTACACTTGGGTATGGATGGAGTAGGGCCTATCTGGGTGCCCCTGGCCACCAATCAGGACCCCTGGAATTAGAACCTAAATTTGTTCAGTTCGATTTTGTCAGTTTGCCTCTAAATGAAATCCCTGAACAGCTGCCCATCCTGTGTCCCAGGGAGCATGCTGGGTTCAGGAGTTCAGACACCCCGAGAGCGGGAGCGAATGAGACCACAGAGCAGTGCGCCTGGGGACCACGTGCAGCTAGGAGCAGGGAAGCCTGTCCATTCCATCTCATTGTGCTGGAGGGACCATGGCCTGGTGGTCCTCACACTGATTAGCACTGGGGGCTTTAGAAGATGGCGCTGCACTCCCTTGTCCCAAAACTGAACGAAGGAACCCACAGGAGCCATCCCCAGCATCAAGCCCTGGTGGCTTTTCATTCCCTCCTGTGACCTCAAGTCACCTGGCACATGGGGGAGGCGGGCGGTGAGAGGCCAAGGTGTGCTATTCAAGAAGGCGCCTTGTGGCGGGGGCACTCTGGGGTGGAGCCTGCCACCAGCCCTTTGCCAAGGTGCATGTGCCTTTTGCTTACCAATGTCTCTCGGGTGGGGAGAGTGCCTTCCAGGTGGTGCACAGATGGGAGAGTGCTGAGTTCGGCCTGCTGTCCCTTAATGGAGCAGGGTCTGGTGTGCTGCGTGATGAACTTCCACCATCCATGCCCAGTGTCCTCATTAGAGAAAAGACATGGGTGATGTCCCCCCCGTGCCACTGCTGCTCCCTGAATTAAATGGTGGTCTTTGCGCCCTTGCTGCATAACAGATGGCCACAATTCTATCAGCTTAAACAACACACATGATCTCACTGGGGTCCAGAGGGCAGGCCGGGTTGAGCAGAGTCTCCTCCACACAGGGTCTCCCATGCCCCCTCGGGTGGTGGGCAGAGTCCACAGTGCAGCGTGGCCTCCTGCACGTCGGGTGCAGAGCAAGGCAGGAGCTGAGCTCTGGCAGTGAGCTGGTGTGCAGCACCTGCCACATGACTTACCTTGCTGCTGTGTGTGGAGCCAGCTGGGGGTGTGGAGGGTACATTCTGGTGAGGACATGGTGATAGCAATGCTACCGCCCCCTGGAGCCCCAAAGCAAGCATCTCAAGCCACACTGGGGTACAGGACTTGTTTAGGATTGAGGATTGTGTTAAATTTGCTTTGCAAACATGAACGCTCTGCCCACTTGAGCTCTGGGCAGGGGCCTCTTATTCCCTGAAGACCTTTGTGCGGGGCTGTGGATTCTGCCCCTTCTCACTGTGACTTCAGAGTCCTAACCCAAAGCAGAAGAGAACATAGGCATGACTTCACTTTGGTCTCTGATTCTTCTTCATCTGGACAGAGCACGTCTGTCATCTCTGAGCTTTTCCCTCCAAGTAATCCAAACCCTCTCTCGCTCCAAGGGATGAAGCTCAGCATCAACGAGCAGCTGCCCTCACGGTACCTGGCCGACACGGACAGCTCTGACGAAGACAGCACCTGGGCCACCAGGGCGGCCGCCCTGCACAGCAAACAGAGAGGCCAGACCACAGCTCAGAGTCAGGTACTGGGCTTGAGGGAACGCAGGCTTTGGAGGGTAGTGTAGAGGGTAGTGTAGGGGCGTGCACGTCACACAGGCCACCGTGGAGAAACCAAAGCTCTCAGTACTTTCAAACTGAAATCACCTATTTCATGGAAATATGGCATCATATACATTTTTTATTGAAGTGAACTCACATAACATAAAGCTAACCATTTTAGCATGGCAGTTCCTAAAAAAATAAAGTAAAATAAAAATATAGCTACCATCTGGTCCAGCAACTCCAGTTTTGGATATGTCCCCAAAATAATTGAAAGCGGAGACTGAGAGACATTTGTGCCTCCGAGTGTGGAGCATTATTCGCATGGCTGCCCTGGGGAACAACCCACATGTCCACCCTCAGCTGGAGGGACAAGCAGTGTAGCAGGTCCATACAGTGGCGTGCCATTCAGCCTGAAAGGGGCGGCTGCGGGTCGAAGGATCCTTCCTTCCTCCTGCTTCGTGTTTGTGGGCGGTATCTCCGGAATTCTTTCTTGTATGTATTCCCAGTGACTTTTATTTACTTTTACTGCATTTGCCCTCCCACGTGTCTATCAGTCTCATACGCAGGGAGTCAGCCTAAAGCACCTGCTGGCCCGCAGCATGCCCTTCAGTGAGGAGCCCCCAATCTATCTTGGGGTCCTGGAGGGGTCTCTGCAGGAACCCAGAGAAAACCCTCTGCATCTACCCACCCTCAGACCAGTGTTCCTAAACCAGGGCTCACAGACCTGCACTGGGGCTGAGAGCTCCCAAGGATGTTCCATGGTGGTCCATCTGGCTGTGGCCACCCGTGCTTCTGTATTTGGGTTTCCCTTTCTGGGTGGCACAATCAGGAAAGCACAAGCAGGCCCCGTGGAGGAGCCCCCAGAGGGCTGCATGGGACGGGAGAGAACACAGAGCCTTCCAGGAGCTGGCTCAGCGCCGTCCATGCCATGCACACCCCATTGCAGACACTGACTCGGTTCCCTCATGAAAGCATCAGCAAGGGGTTCACCTTGACCCCAGGTCTGTCCGTATTGCATTTCTAAACTGCAAATGTTGGTTTTGTGGCTTGCAAGTTGGAAGCCCCAGGGATTCCTGCCAGGCCTCCCGTGCATACGATCTAGGCACCAGGCTGACCCAGCGCCTGGTCAGGAGCCCCACCTCACAGGATGCTGTCACCACACAATTTTTTAAAACCCCAAAGTATTTCCCAACTCACAAGAAAAAGCCTCCACAAGAAAAAAAAAGGTTTATTATTGAATAAATATAAAACCAGAATCTGATGTGCACCCAGGCAATGTGTGGGAGACTGGGAGGGGCCCTGCCCCTACCCAGCAGCCCCTGTCCTCCATGCCCGCAGGATAGATAGCAAGCAGTCCTCGGGGACGGAACCTGACAGAGCTTCTTGTCACACAGGCTGTCCTGACTCTGTCATGAAGTGGAGGGGGACCACCTGTGTTGGTTTTATCTGGAGAAGAAGCAATTCCGTCTTTAGGCAGGAGGTAGTTCTGCAGATGGACCCAAGGCACCCTCCACAACTGTCCTCTTTCCCACCCACAGGAACCTGGGGACTGTCCTGTTGTTTGCATTTCAAAAAGGCGGCTCCTGGGTCCTGAGCTGTAGACTGGCTGAGGCTTTTAGCCCTTGATGAAGATTTACAAACATTTGAAAAGGAAAGAGGAGAAAATTCTGGAAGAAAAGGGAGAGGAAGGAGGGGGACAGATTTCCCTTACCCCAAGGTGCTGTACACCCTCAGCCCATTTTATTTTATTTTGAGACAGAGTCTCACTAAGTTGCTGAGGCTGGCCTCCAACTTGAGATCCTCCTGCCTGGACCTCCTGAGTCCCTGGAATTACAAGTGTGCCCAGCACCCCCAGCTTCTCCCTTCATAGAGAATTAAGCTGCTTATTCTTTCTTCTGCCATTTTGGCAAAAGGTGAAAGGAAATGTGTTGAAGTTCCTTCTCGGAGCCCAAGAAGCCACTGTGCCCTGGGCTTGTCTGGAAGGGGGCCAGAGGTTTTGGAAACCAGAGGGAAGCCCCCTCCTAGCTGGGAGAGTCTGGCTACAGAGAAGGTCCTGTCAGAAGGCAGCACCAAGCCCCCCCACCCCAGCTGACCTTCCAGCACTGGCCTCCCCGCAGCTAGTCACCTCCCCAGCCCAACCCACGGGGCCTTCCTCCAGGGGTGGCAGCAGGGGTGCTGTGGGTGTGGCAGGTGCTGGCTGGGGGGCAGGATGTATGCTTCCTCTCCCAAGTCCCCACATGTGCCTCCTGTGTGGAGACAAAGGCCATCTGCCAAGCACGCTCCTGAGGGTATTGATCGCCACCCCGCAGACGCTGAATTCCTCCGGCGCTAGTCCCGCTGTGCACAGGAGGTAGGCGAGGGCCGCGGCCAGCACACACCCCGGGTGGACATTTGCAGCGCCTGCTCTTCTCCCACTCAAAGCCCTCGGTGCCGTGGAGATGAGATAATCACCTCCCAACAATGCACGTGTCCTGTGCCGCTTCCCTGTGTGAAAGCCAGGCATCCTGGAGTGAGATAATGCAGGCACAGCGCCTCTGCCTGCAGCAACCGAAGACAATTGATTTTCCCATCTCAGCCGGGGAGCTAATAGACTTCGGGTGACTCAAGGGTCTGGTGACTCAAGGATGAGGAAGTGGGGCTTTTGATTACTTTGCCATGTCACCTGCAGTCACTGCTGGCCCACGAGCGACCCAGGGCGCTTGCTAGCTAATGGCTTTGGTTTGGTCACTCTGTCCTGCTTAAACCTCACTTTCCTGTGCTGATCGGCGTGGGCAGTGACAATAGCTGCAGGCGGTAATGACACGTCAGAGCCCCCAGTGTGGCTGCCTTGTTTGGCAGCTTGGTCACTTTCCCGCTTCTCTGTTGACCTTCCCAGGCCTTATAGTGGGCAGACTCCGCTTTCCTTCCACCTCCTGGGAATTTGGGGCTCGAAGGTGGTGGGCTCAGGGTCCCGCTGCTAGGAGTGGCCTGGCCTCGGCCACTGGCCACTGTTCCCCTCCCTCTGCTGCAGATCCTCCAGCTGTGTAAGCGCTTCGGCTGGGGAGCACCTGCCAGCCCACCTGGAGAGGCACCTGAGGTCGTGCCTCCCCCAGCCAAGGTCACGCTGCGGGCCTGGGCCAGCAGGAGAGCCCACAGCCCCCGGGTTGGGGGGCCAAGGTGTCGACCCTGGCTCTGCCTGAGGTTTCACAGCTTGTAGGGTCCAACCCACGTGTGCTGCTGAAAGGGCAGGGCCACCCGCCCCTGCACAGGCCACCCATATGAGGTCACCCGCTCCATCTGGGCCCACTCCCCCATGCCCTGCACTCAGGTGTGAGAGAGCACAGAAGACCCACCAGGAGGTGTGACCAGAGGGCAGCTGGGAAGGCAGCACCAGGGGAGAACTGCATGGGACTTGCTTGTGCCCACCGCCCCTGGGGCCAGGCCACAAGCAGGTGGGGTCTCAGCACATGTCAGACTGGGTAATCTAACTGTCAGCTCATGGTTCTGGGTCTGAGAAGCCTGAGAGAGGGGCTGCCTCCCTGGGGACCTCCTTTCAACACTGCCGCACTAGGATTAAGTTCCCAGCACATGAGCTTTGGGGGACACATCTGAACCCTAGGCAGCCTCACAGGGAGTCCGTCAAGCCTGGCCTTGCCTAAGGCGGGTGTATGCACGTCTGAGACAACATCGCAGCTGCAGAGCAGGTGGGGTCAGGCCATGGTACCAGTAAAGCCGCAGCCACTCGCCTACCTAGTGCCTGGGTGCCTTCCTTGCAGCACCCCAAGTTTGCAGCTGCACACCTCTCATGGGGCTGGGGCTCTGGAGAGGCATCCCATCAAGATACACAGCTGTCCCCTAGTTTACAGAGGAGGAGCCGGAGGCCGGGGTCTCAGGAGGGGCTCAGCCCACCACGGGCCAGGGAGCCCAGGGAAAAACACGGAGTCCAGGGCAGGGATGTTCCTCCCTCAGGACGCCTTCAGGAAGTCCCCTCACCTGAGTTGGAGTGAAGGTGGCCCTGAACCAGGCTTCATGGCCCTGCAGAACCACAGGGCCACCCCAGCCCCCAGCCAGCCCCAGGCTCCTGCTGTATGCTAGCCCAGGTACCCTCAGGCCCCAGCTCTGTCTCTTGGGTGGACACTGTCCATCTGTCCCACACCTCCTCTGCCCCATTGCTGCTCAACTCCTTCTTCCTCCTGCTGACCCAGGACCTGCTGTCCCCCAGCCCACCCATTCCCGTGGCCTGCAGAAGGCTACTCTCTGGCAGGTGCCTCCTCACTTTGGCCTTTTCCTGATACAAATCCCAGAGGAGAGTCAAGTGGATCCGACGTCATGGATGAGCCCAGGGCCTGCACTCGTGGCCTGCTCCCCACTGCTCACAGGACCACCCAGGACCATTTGGGTCCTGGACCCCCCGACAGCCAGTGAAGTTTCTGACAGTGAGGACCAGGCCCCTGAGCATCATAAGGATGCTGGATGCAGGTGGTTGACATCTTGGTTTGCAAGGGACCTACGGGGTCCCTGGGATGAGGGACTTTAGTGCTCACCCTGGAAATCCCAAACTAACGAGGATGTGGTGGTCACCCTGGCCATATCCTGTTATGCTGGCTGAGTCACCCATCACATCAGGTGCTTGGGTGCTGTACTAGTGTGTGTGGGTGTGTGCGTGTCAGGTGTGTGTGTTGCTTCTGCATTTGTAGAGACACTTGCTCACAAAGCAGAGGCAGTACTTACCCCCACCCACCAGCTCTCCCTGCCCCACCATTGCTCATGGCCGGAAGTTGCTCATTCCCTGTAGTCTGGAAGACCTTTGTTCTTAGAGGACCCAGTAGAGCTTGCAGGCCACCTGTCACCACGGTTCTCTCCTACATGGTCTCTGAGGAGACTAGGGCTTCCGAGCCTCATTAGAACAGTGGAATCTCATGGAAGAGACCCGGATAAAACAGGCCACAGCTCAATCGAATCAGCCTCTTGGTGTCTCTGAGGCCCCAGCAGTGAGGCTAGTCCATCTGTCTTCATAGGCTTCATTCAAACAGAAAATTAAATGATTGTGAGCAACATCCTCTGCTGGCCAGAACTGGCCAGGGAGGGATCGATGCTGCCTGGGTCACAGGCGCCGTGATAGCTTCCTGGTAGAGAGGCCTGTCCCTCCTTCGGGCGCTTACTGATGGAGATGACTCACTCCAGAAAGAGGGAGGGGGAGGTGCTGAAATTCTCCTTGGGGCAGTCCCCCAAAGTTGGCTTTGTGGAACCAAAGGAAAGTGATGGAAATGCAGGTGGGTGGGGGAAATGAGCAAGGAGATGAAGGAACTCTGTCCTGGCGGCCCTGCTACTGAAGGGGTGTGTGAGCCTGTGACCTAGAAAGAGCCCCAGACTTCGGGCAGCTGCTGTGCACTGGGCCCTGGCTTCTGGTGCTGGCAGAGAACAAAACCCCAGGGTGCTTCCTTCTAGAGTGACTTTCCGGTCAGGGAGGCAGGAAATAAGCAACCCAGCAAGGAGCCCAAGGGTCAGATGTAGAGGAAGTCAGAGGACTGGAGCAAGGTGCCGTCTTGAATGTGTGTGGGCACCTTGCCAAGAGGTGGAACTGCCCCCAGGTTCAGAGGAGGCCCAAGGCCACTGTGCAGCCACCTGGCATGGTGTGTGAGTAGCCCCTTTTAACCCAAGGTGGGAGCAACAGTCAAAGCAAGGTGACTGGGATGGGATGAGGCTGGACAAGCAGAATTCTTAGTCCATTTTTTGTTGCTCTCCCAACACACTTAAAACTGGGTGGTATAAAGAAACGTATTCCCTGAGGTTCTGGGGGCTGGGGCACCCCACAGCCAGGTGCTGGCATCTGGTGAAGGCCTTCTCACCACAGTGTAACATGGCAGGGGCCTCGCGTGGCCAGGCAGAGTGAGCATGCTAAGACCCTCTTACAAAGCCACCAGTGCCATCTTGGGAGCCCCGTGACCTCATCTGATTCTAATTCACTCGCAAAGGCTCCACCTCCAGACACCACCTGGGATTGAATTTCCAGCATGTGAACGTTGGGGACACACTCAAGCCATAGCAGAGCAGACGATGAGGGCTGTGGTAATGGACGGTTTGGACTCCAAGGCCATTGTCCAGCCTCTGCCTGTGACTCTGGAGAGGAGGGAGGTTTGGGAAGAGGAGAGCCAGCTGACAGCTGGGAGATGGCTTTGACAGGCCTTCTGAGAGCAGACTGGGGGGTGCCTCCCTGGAAACAGGGAGGCCAGTTAGGAGGCTGCTGGGATTAACCAGGCAAGAGAAGGTGACAGGTGAACCCAGCAGAGCAGCCGATCCTTCTTGAAGGCAGAGCCGACAGGAACGGGTTTTGGATGAGAACAAGGGGGATCCAGGGCGACTCCCAGGGCTTAGAGGATGCAGTGGCCCTCTATGGAGACAGAGGCACATTCCTGACTCACCACTGAGTGTGGCATCATGCTTACTGCCAAAGATCATTGGGACAATCTTGCCATTTTCGTATCTTTATCACATAACTGATAGTTTCTTGGCGCTGACACAGAAACCCCTTCATAGAAAGCTCACATTCACAGCAGACAAAATCTGCCATAGGCCTCCCGCCTGCCCAAGATGCAGGCAGCCAGCTGGATGGACTCCCTCACGCTCGCATGTTAGCACTGATGTTATGCAATCAGGAGCAACAGGGCACAGAGAGGGGGTTTAACAAATAGCGTGGAGGGAATCCTCAGCCACGTGGAGTGAGCACGGGCCCCAGGCTGACCAGCACCCAGAGCCTGCTCCTCTTCTCTGACAGCCAGGGGGCAAGGGCATCCCCGACTACAAGCCCCCGCCTCCCTACCCACAGAATACAGCTCAAATCCAGGGCACGTGGGCAACAGCCAGGCCCTGGCGGATGCACAATCGGTGCTAGTTCTTTTCTTTCCAGCTTCTGTATGCGCCAACTCCAGTGAAAGTTATAATGTCGCTTATAAAACTATGGCTGAGGGGCTGGGATTGTAGCTCAGTGGTAGAGCGCTTGCCTCGCATGTGTGAGGCCCTGGGTTCGATCCTCAGCACCACATACAAAGCAATAAAATAAAGACATTGTGTCCATCTACAACTAAAAAAATTTAAAAAAAAAAAAAACCCAAAAAAACTATGGCTGAAATATCCAACATTGGAAAACACTTCAAGCTGCAGAGAAATGGCTGACATCTAGACTCAGACTAGCCTGAGAACCGTGGGCACTTGGATTAGCTCTGAGTTTCTCGCTAACCAACGCAGCATTCAGAGATAGTCTGCATCCTAGAAATCTCCTCTAAGACAAGGAAACAGGTTCCCCTCTGCTGGCCAACCTCCCTGCCTCTGAATTCAGGCAGGGCCCCTCATGAAGGACGGTGCCCGCTGTGAAACAACACTCCACTGCCAAGTCTCCTGAAACTGACAGCCGCACTGTGTGCGGCAGCCTGGTGTGGGGTCTGGGAGACTATTCCCTACTGCAAGGTGACGCAAGAATGTGGCACAGCACCTCACCCTATCTCTGGCCCTCGCAGACTTACCATAAATGGGAGACCTGGGTGTTCTTGTGATTATGCAAGTCCAGGACAGAACCCAGCACCCCAAGATGAGGGGGCTTGAGATTCATGGGCTGCCTGCTTCAGTCTTAACACCGGAGAGCAGGGCCTGGATCCATCCCCGACCCTCAGCCCCAGCTGCAAGGTCTGAGCAGCCCAGGCTGTGGTTTAGGCCTGAGTTCCAGGGCTGGGGCAAATGACATGCCTCAGGGAGGCAGAGGGAAAATCTCACACCTTGCTGGAGCGTGGCAGGTCAGCCCTAAACCACAAGGCACTCCTGGCACCCGCTCCACCTGGGCGCACCCTGAGGACTTGGTACAAGTGAGGTCAGCCAGACACAGAGGACAAGCAGTACTTGAGTCCACTCCAGGGGGCACTGGAGGAGCCAGGTCCACAGACAGGGAGGGCAGTGGCAGCTGCTTGGGGCTAGGGGAGGGCTGCGGAGCTAGTGTTGTCGGGGACAGTCTCAGGGAAGATCAGGGTCCTGTGGGCAGCTGACGTTGATGGCTGCACAGTGGCAGGAATGTATTAATGCCACAGAGTCATAGGCTTACAATGGTTAAGACGGCAAATTTCCCAAGTGTTTTGACTCAATAAGAAAAGCTTTTAAGGGAAGGGAAAGAAAATAAAATGGTAGGTCTTGGATGGCCATGGGTGCTGGGGTCACCTCAGGGCCTGGGGACAGGTTCGCGTAGAGAAGGGATAGGGCCCTCAGCTCCAGCAGGGGTCTGGACGTGTTGGGGCCAGCCCAGCTCCCAGGCCTGCCTCTGAGCACCACCTGCCTGTTCCTGCCAGGGTCTAGCATGCGCAGATGGCGACAGAGAAGAGGAGACCCTAAGGAGGAGGCTGGAGGAGCTGACCAGAAACATCAGTGACCAGGGCACCTCATCTGAGGAGGAGGTCAGGGAAGAAGAGGCCACACTCACCAGGGACCCCCCCAGGCTGGCCCCAGAGGTGAGGCCTCCCCCAGCAGCCTCTGCACAACACAGCAGAGGCAGGAACATGATGGACAGTCCCAGCTGGCCAGTGGTGTGTGACTAAGCCATAGGCTCTCCCCAGGTCAGGCAGCCAACCACAGAGGGTCACCAAAGGCCCTTGATAAGAGCAGAATGGAGTGACCCATTCTGGGGACCTGGAGACCTGCCACACTTGGGGTATTCAGAGAGAAGAGCAGCATCCTGTGGTCCCTCCCACTGGTAGCCAACCGGGGCCTTCTCTTCCTAGGTGTGCACAGCCACAGATACCCAGGAAAAGAGCCCCGGGGGCCCCGTCCAGCCCAGCAGGACCACGGATGAGGAGCTGTCAGAGCTGGAGGACAGGGTGGCTCTGACGGCCTCCGAAGTTCAGCAGACGGAGAGTGAGGTACCCCAACTGCCCGGGGAGTGCAAGTTTCCAAAGACAGATGGGGCTAGCGACTGGGACCAGCCCTCGCAGGTCTGAGACACCACAGTCCACCCAGAGGGCTCCTGGAGACCTTGCCTGGCCAGGGAAGGCAGGATGAGATGTCCCCTCCCAGCCGAGTTCCTGGCTGAGGCCTGGGGGACAGGCAGATGGGGCTTTCAGCCACCAGGGAATGGTGTGGTGCCCACAGCTCCCTTCCCATAGGAGGGCTGGAACAGGCTGAGAAGTTAGGACTGCCGGGCACAGGACCGGACTTGGTCCAGGGCCACCAGGGGCCTGAGTATGGCTGCAGAGCTTGAGTTGGGGTGAGGGCCATGCCTGGTATATGGGTCAAAGGCCAGAGCCATCACGTGAGCCCCCAGGGATAGTCATGAGGACGTGGGCACTGGCCTCCCCTCCCCTGGAGCCCCCCACCTAGACCTCAGGGACAGCCTGTGGCCCTGGCCCTTGACTCTTTTGTGTCCTCATCAGCAAGGGCCTGAGGAAGACAGGCACAGTCCCAGTGCCGCTCCCATGGCAGGAATGGGGCAGGGGCAGGATGTTGTGCTCATGAAGTCCTAGAATGTGTAGGGCCCGAGGACACGGCCAGCCCCGGCCTTCTGGAGCTCATGTTTCTAGTGGGAGGACATAGAGCTATGAGGACAAGTGAGGCTGTCCCCACAGAGTGCCCGGAGCGGTGCTGTGAGTGGGCGCAGTGGGAGGGATACCCGGAGGGGGCAGGAGTCCAGGCGGCAGGGACGGCTGGGGTGGAGCGGGGCCTCCCCTCCCCTGGACGTTCAGGCATCAGCAGCAAAACCCTGGACCAAAGCAGTGATGAGGGATGGGAAGGCAGGTCCCGGAGGGCGGTGGACGGCAGCGGGCCTGGAGGCCACCAAGAAGAATGTGGGGAGGGGCCGGGGCTTAGCTCAGCGACAGAGCACAAGCTCGCTTTCACAAGGCCCTGGGTTTGATCCTCAGCACTAAAAAAGAAAAAAGGAAAGAAAGAAAGATAAACCTGGGGGAGACACTGGCAGGCTCTGAATGGGGCAGGGTGACCAGCTTGGTGTCTGTTGGAGCAGAGCCTGGGGTGGGCCAGGAAGGCCCTAGTGGTAGGCCAGCATAGGCCAGGGATGCCCTTGCCCCAGTGTGCCCCCATCCCTGAGAGCCAGGCCTCCCAAAACGCCTCTGGAAAATCCACAGAAGCTCTCCAGTGGCCTGGGTGCCCCACAAGAGCACCCCTCCCCACAACCACGAGGGGCCAGCCAGCTGTGCACTTGATTGGGGCGCCAGTCTTCAGGGAAAACTACTATAGTTGACTGCATCTGTGAGCTGGGGACTCTAGGAGGGGGCTTCCCAGTGGTGCCTGTCTAGCCGTCCAGCCATCTAGCTGTCTGCTCTTGTCCAGGTTTCAGACATCCAGTCAAGGATCGCTGCCCTGAGAGCCGCGGGGCTCACCGTGAAGCCCTCAGGGAAGCCTCGGAGGAAGTCGAACCTGCCGGTGAGTGGGGGTGGGGGAGCCTGTACCCAGGCCTCCAGGGAGCCCAGTGTTGCCCTCCTCCTTGAGCCAGTCTGTGTCCTAACAGCCAGTTCCTACATTGTGCTCAGGCTGAGGCTATTTTGCTATTTTCTGTTATCCTACCTTATGCAGGGACCCCAGCGCCTGCCTGCTCTGAGTATTAAAGGACATGCAATTTAAAATCCAAAAGAAACCTAGATCAGGAGCAGGGTGTGGTGGTGCACAGCTGTAATCCCAGCGGCTCAGGAGGCTGAGGCAGGAAGATTGCAAGTTCAAAGCCAGCCTCAGCAAAAGCAAGGCACTAAGCAACTCAGTAAGACCCTGTATCTAAATAAAATACAAAGTAGGGCTGGGGATGTGCTCAGTGGTCAAGTACCCCTGAGCTCAATCCCCAGTACCCCCCCAAAAAGCCTAGATGATAAAACTCTGACTTGGAGGACTTGCTGAATGGCCATTTTTTAAGATGAGTGGGGAGGTGCGGTTGAAGGGACCTGCCTTCCAGCAGGATCTGAAGCCGGCACTCTTCCCTCCCAGCCCAGTCAGGAGGCTTCCTACCAAACCATGCTGGGGAGGAAATTTGGTACAAGGATTAAAGATGCTTTTAAGGAACTCCCAGGGAGCGGGTAGTTCCAGGTCAACGCTGGCTGCCCAGTGAACTGTGCAAGTAATGTTTAAGTTCTTCCTTGTCCTCCAGATATTTCTTCCTCGAGTTGCTGGGAAACTTGGCAGGAGTCCAAAGGATCTGAGCGCAGACCCTGGGAACAAGGGCAAGGTGCGTCTCTGATCACCCTGAGGCTGCACAAGAGCAGGAGCTCAGCAACCTCTACGGGTATGGGGTGAGGGGCTGACACACACACCCCGAGAACTGGGCAGCTCCTCAAGTGGCTCCCCCAAGGCGCACACACGCAGGGTTTGTGCAGGAGCATTTGCTGGGGAAACCCAGTGGGCAGTGGAGAAGGGGCCATGGAAGGGAAGGAGGCCAGCCTTGGACATCAAGAAAACCCCTTGTGAGCGGTTTGGCTCAGTCCTTCAAGGAGTTTCTGGACGCAGAGGTCACACCCTGGAGGTATCCCTGAGGGGGATAACAGGAGCATTGGTCCCTTCACACCCCAGTCATGAACAGGGTGGTACCCAGGGCAGCAGACACCCCAGGCATCTGTGCCCCTTCCCTGCCCAAGCACCTTGGGCACCAGTGGCCTCATGACCTTCTTCCCAAACACCCAGGAAGTGTCCCCGGAATGTGGGGCATACGAGAAGATACTCACAGATGGGGAAATGGAGGGAGGAGATGGCCTGTGTTTAAGCGGCAGGATCTGGGTGCCACTCCCAGCACCCTGGACGAAGTGGGTCAGCTCCAGGGCCTGCCTGCAGCCAGGACCTGCCCAGGGCCACGGACTGTCCAGACACTTCCTGTCACTCAGTGGGTGTCGTAACCGTCATTCAATTCGTGTGTACAAAGCCTGGGGAGGGCAGAGCTGGTGGCCCTGTGGTGCTACTGAGGGCACAGAGGCCAGGGAGGAGGGTGGGCTTGACTGCGATCACACAGAAGGAGAGACAGCAGGGTCCCAGCCAGGCCACAGGCCCCAGCGTCAGTGGGTTCACTGGCCATGGTGCTCCTGAAGAGCCCCGGGAAGCCCAGCCCCTGGGGCTCCTGCTGCGGCCTGCAGGTACAGCCCACGAAAGGAGGCAGCAAAGTCCCAGGGCCTGGGCCCTGGGGAAGGAGCATTTGGCTCTCTTCTCTCCTGGAAAGCCTAGAGAGTGACTTTCTTATGAGGCAACCCGCTGGAAAAGAGGGAAAGAGGGTGTGGGAACCAGCAACCATAGGGAGCTGGGAGATGCAGCAGGCATAGTTAATCTCCCACAGCCCCATTTTACAGAGGAGGAGACTAAGGCTCACAGAGGGTAACCCAGGTCACATGGGGCAAGGGGGTACCACTGAGATTTGAACCTAGCTCCTTGGGGCTGGAACCTGTGATCTTCCCACCACACTGCTGAGAGCCTGCTGCTCTCCTAGAGCTGAGTGTCTCCTGGAGTCAGGCATTAGGTGCTCACAGAGGGCATGCTCTCTGGTATGGCTGAAAGCTCAAATACTGCCCAGGCACAGAGAACAGCTGATTTGATTAAATTACAATCCAAAGAGCGTTAAATGCAAAACTAGCTGGCAGAGTTCCTGCACATCACACCTCATGACTAACATCCACAGCCGTGCTCTCTTCCAGGTGACAGCGGTGTCCTGCCTTCCCGGGAGGGGGCATTCCTTCAGATCCGAAGGTAAGAGCGGCTTGCCTCCATCATGGCCTAGGAAAGGCTCAGTGGAGGAGGTAGCCAGTTGGGCTCTGTGTGCTTCTCTGGAACCTGTGGCACACATCTTGTGCCCAATGCTCTCTGCCACCTCCCGGCCACTGCCCTGGTGTTCCAGGCGGTTGGAATCGGGGCCTGGAGCTTGCGAAGGTGCTGTGGGTGGTAACGGTGCCTCTGGTTTCCACGTGGCGGCATTTGGCCCTCCTTGAATTCTCATGGAGACAAGGACATTAGCTTTGTCCTGGATAGATGGGACTGGGCCTGGGGGCCTCCTCTGCACCTCACCTCAAAGCCTGGCCACAGCTCATAGAAGCAGGCAGCTCCCCTGAGGTCAAGGCCACACTCGGCCCCAGCCACACTCCTCCCCAGCAGGGCTCTCGCGCCCCTCCTCTGCTCCCAAAGAGCCCTTGGCTCCCACCCGCCTGCTGCCCGGAGTAGGACTGCACAGCACAGCCCTGCAGACTCCCGTCCACACGCGTGCGTCCAGCCGGCCTCCTGCAGGTCTGTGGCACACTCTCCTTCACGCGGCACAGCACGCTCCTGGAGCCTCCAAGCACCCCTAGAGCACTGCAGCCACCCCCCTATCCTGTCCCCCGCACCGGGCACACCTCCTGAAGCCCAGCTTACACCACGGTCACATCACCCCCTCTGCGCAGCTCCCTCTGAGCTCCTAGCACATGTTCAGCTCATCCAGAGAGGGGCCACCAGACAGGGAGCAACTTTGGCAGCGAGGTGACTCCAAGGAGCTACCACTGGGGCCCCTGGAGTGCCACATGTGGACCTTCAAGGCGAGTGTCCAGCCTGGCCCATGGATTGGCATCCAAATGGAGGTTCATGCTTGCAGCAGGAGAACAGGGGCTCATCTTTGAGTCCCTGTGACTGGCTTTGTGTAGACATGACCATGTCTGTTATGAGGCCTCACGTTTGGCCAAGGCCACCGAAGCTCTCAGGTGTATTGGGCTCTGAGCCGCCCTTCCCAGTTCCCCCTGCCACCACCTTCCATGACCGCATGGCATCCAGGTGGCTGGTCACCAGGCCTGCCAGGCTGCATCCCCGCACCCTGGCAGGTCCTCAGGCCTCAGTCCCAGGTCTGCAGGGCCATCTGTGTCCTCACCTCTCAGCATGGCAGTCACTGGGTCGGGCAGTGCCCTCGCAGAGGTGGGACCCCAGGCCAGGACGTATGTCCTCAAGGGCAGGCAGGGGCTCGGGCTCACGGAGCAGTGTGCTGGAACCCAGCTCTAGGAAGGTGACAGGGAGGGGCCTGATGCGTGCACGCCCCTCAACACGGCATCCACAGAGGTGCCCACAGTTGGCTGTGGGAGCCCCGGGTGCTGGCCCTGCTCTGCTCCTCATGGGCACGTGCCCAGGTCAGCAGGTGCCCACCTGACATGCAGGAGTGCTGGAGGCCACAGCCCCCGCTCCACACCGTGGCCCTGAGCAGAGACCTCTGCTCTGAGGTCACAGTCTCAAGAGCCTGCAGGCCCACTGTCCTGCCACAGATCAAAGGAAAGGGCGGACACAGGACCCAGACGCTGGTGTTTTGCCCTTACAAGCACTCCTGGGGCCTCGGCCGGGTTGGGGTCAGTGCTGGCTCTAGAGCAGAGAAGAAATGTTCTCAACTGTTGATTTGGACACCTGCCAAAATACAAATGCTTCATTACAACTATTTCACATTGTGAAACTTCCCAGAAGGGACGATGTCCACTTTGGGTGCTTGCTTTTGAATCTTAGGTGGCAGAGGCACTTGTTTAGGGTGGATCTGCGATTCACAATAATGCCTTCCCCTTTTGTTTCCCCCAAAGTCAAGGACGATGATTCTTTTGATCGGAAATCCATGTACCGTGGTTCCCTTACGCAGAGAAACCCCAACGGGAGGAAAGGCGTGGCCAACCACCTCTTCGCAGTAAGTTCTTCTCTCGCTTTCTGAGGAGCCTTTAAAATTCCTGTTAGATTGCATATTGGTATTAAGCCTTCAGAGTGAGGGAATTGGAATGAACAGATAAAATTTAAAACAGACAGCAGGGTGCACACCTGTAATCCCAGCCACTCGAGCAACTGAGGCAGGGGGATCACAAGTTCCAGGCCAGACTCAGCAACTGAGCAAGACCCTGTCTCAAAAAAGGGGGGGGGGCACTGAGACTGCAGCTCTGTAGTAGAGCACCCCTGGGTTCATTCCCCAGTACTAAAAGAAAAGAACGGAAAAGGTAAAGTAAAATCTGCAAAAGGAAATTGGAGACATTTCTTAAAGGTACAGTGTGCTGATGAGGAAGAAATGCCACACCAAGTGACCACCCTCTTCTTGGGGTCCCTTGGGCCCACCTAGTGCCACAGAGTCTCCTCAGCTAAATCAGGTGTGAGGTGTTGGTGTGGAAGGCTATCCCCAGGCTTATGGGGTGGTAGCCTCCCAGGCTCCTCCTGAGCCCTAGAAGGACAGGTGGCATGAAGAGGTCACACCAGATGATACCAAGGAGCACTTGGGGGTCAGGCTCAGGTTTTTAAAACAACTCACTCTTAGGCGGACTGAGCAGGACCCCCAAGAACTCCCTTAGCCCCTTCAAAGACAGTGCCCCAGTGGCCTAAGGAGCTCGCACGGGGCCTACCTCTTAAATGTGCAGCACCTCACCACTGCCACATGGGACCATGCCTCCGACATGTGAACCTGGGGACACATCACCCTGGCTCCCCTCAGCTCTCCCGCCCATGTCTTACCAGCTCAGCCTGCTGGCCAGGTTCTCACCACCCAACAGTCACTTTGACTTGATACCAGTTACAAGAGCTTCAGTAACGATCCACCTGACTCCAGTCTTTTCCGAAGCTGCCCGAGGGGGCTGGGGAAGTGACTCAAAGGCAGAGCACCTGCAGAGTTATGTTCAAGGCCCTGGGTTCAGTCCCCAGCTCCATAGGAAGGGAGGGAGGGAGGGAGAAGCAAGGAGCCATCCATGAAGACTGAGCTCCCGCTTACTCTTCTCTCCAAAAGCTGCCTGGGAATTTTCAGAGCAGTTCTTGAAAATGAATCTGAACCAGCCTCATGTCAGGGCTGCATGCTGATGTCTGTTGGGGGAGGTGTCCTGTCTGAGGTCCTCTGCCTGCAGTCCTGTCCCTTCCCACAGCTGCACGTGGCCAGGTGCTGTGCTCCAGGGCTGGTCTCCATGTGCATGTGCCAGTGCACATGGCCTGGACTTAGAGCATGCCCAGCGGGCAGTTAGCGGAATTCCACCCTTCAACCTCCTCCACCACTGCCACCACACCTAGAGGCGCCCAGGGGTAGCATGTGGCAGCCTTGGCTTCCTCTCTGCACCTCCAGAGGACTCTGCTCAGCTCTTTAGCATCTGTTCTGCAGACTTCTGCATAAAATGGGGCCAAGTGAGATAACTTTCAGGGCATATTTTAAATTCCTTTCCCAAAGTGACAGCAGACCTAACAGAATGCACAACAGCAGAGAGGTGCCAGGCCGGCCGAGCACCCGCTCCAGCAAGAGCTGCAGGCACAGCCCCAGCCAGTTCTGATCCTCCTGTGAAGCCAGGAAACTAGCAGCCCCCACAGTGCAGTCTCAGCTCACAAGCCTGCAGCCTCTATCCTGTTGGTCCTTTTGGGAGCCAAGTCGGGGGACCCACGCAAATCATGGCCCGTCGTGGACGGGAACTCCATCTTAAAAGAATTATAAAGTGTGTCATGGTAGAGATGCAGGGAAACCAGGATAAAGCAGCCCATCATGCCTTGAGCTTGGCCTCTGCAGAAATGCCCTAGTAACAGCAGGGAGGCCGAGTGGACGCTCCATCCAGCCAGCACTGGGCAGAGATGCCCGTGCCACACACCCAGCTAGGAGGGGCCGTTCGGACTCCATGCCAGAGTGTGGCCAACCCCACAGAGGACTGATGACCTCGAAACCAGTACCTGCCAGCACTTTCAAATCAGAAAAATTCCTCTCTGTTTGAGAACTTTAAATCTTCCAGTGTAACCAAGTGCATTGCATGAGGGCCCTTGTCATTGACCCAAATCCATAGCTGGGAAACAGGCAGAGAGGAGTGAAGTGAGGCCTGAGGAAAGCAAGCACACACATCTCAGCAGCACGTCCGCGTGTCTGCATGAGCGTGTGTTCTCGTGTTCATGTGTGCCGTGTGTGAGCTCATGTATCTGAGTCTGTGTGTGCGCGCCCACATACGTTTGTATGTGCACACCCCTGTGTATCAGCGCACACACCCATGTGACTGTGAGTGCATGCATATGTGTACATGAGTGTACACATGTGTAGCATGAGTGCGTGTGTGCACACCCATGTGTGTGCACCTGCAGGCCCACGAATGTGCATGTGTGCATACCTGAACATCCACGCCTGTGTGCACACCTGTGTGTTCATGTTTCTCTGTGTATGCCTGTGGTTCTGGCACTTGCTGTGAGTGTGCCTGCGTGCTGCTGTGTGCATGCTGCAGCATGGGAGTCTGTGTGCACACAAACGTGCAAATTGTGTTTGTGCTCTCAGAAACCCGTGATGGCCCACCAGCCCTGAATGGGGAGGTCGTGGGCCCAGGACAGAGCAGCAAGGCAGCCCTGCGCCTCCATGAGCCCACTGTGTCCTCCACGGCTCTGGGCCTCCGGCTGCACAGTCACCCTCCCGACGAGAAACAAGAAGAAACACCGTCAATGTGGGCCCCCCCCTGCCAGATGGCAGCGGCCCTCAGGCCTTCCGCAGCTTGCCCAGGTCACAGACCAGGGCCAGACCACCTTGCCAGCCTCTGATCTGTGAGATGCAGCTGAATCTATGTGGCTGTCCTCCAGGACAAGGCTGTCAACCTGAAAGGACACCTGGAGGCCCTTTTCCACACAGCCCTGCACCCTTCACTCTTAGCTGGCTGTGCTGCCTTCCTGAATGGAGCGGGAGACAGCCATACAGTGAAGCCTGCAACCGGATGTATGCTCCTGAGTGCCTCCGAGCAAGGGCAGAGGGTGTGTGTCTGCACGGGGTGCCTGGAAATGAGGTGTCGGGACAGTGACTGAATGCACCACCCACTGAATGTTGAGGGTGCCCCCCTCAGGCCCATCTGCACTTCCCTGTGTTCCACAGATAGAAGTCATTAGACCACTCGCCACCAGGATGCCCTCCTGAGGGTGCCACCCCCTCTGGCATCACCACCCAGGGTTGTGGGGGCACTTCCCTTTCTAGACAACTCACACTTCAAACACAGCTCTCTAACTCACAACATGAGTGCTTGTAAATTTTCTCAAGACCTCGGATTTCAGCAACATCTATGCAGAAACGGCCTGTGCTGACAGTGTCCCTCCCGCCTAGCCATTCCACCACTATGGCTGGACGGGTTTAGCGCCCAGTTTCCTCTTTCCCATCAGGTGGTACAGCACCCTTCTAGGGGCCTAGAAGAACCCTACGTTTAGGATACTCGCAGGCCAAGGCCACAAACACTGGTTTCCTCCAGGAACGAGTGTGGTCAGTCCACTCAGAAACATGCTTATGGAGCCTAGGTTCACTTCCTGTGGCCACCAGGACAAACCACTGCACGCTGGGCAGAATGTGATCAGTTATCTACTAGGTCAGAGGCCAGAAGTCAGAATCGCAGTGTGGGCGGGTCAGCTCCCTTGGAAGTTTCCAGAAGAATCAGTTCCTGGGGCTGGTATTATGGCGCAGTGGTAGCGTGCTCGCCTAGCATGCATAAGGCACTGGGTTCGATCCTCAGCACCACATAAAAATAAAATAAAGATATTCTGTCACCTACAACTAAAAAATAAAACATTAGAAAAAAAAAAAAGAATCAGTTTCTGGCCTCTTCTGACTTCTAGTGGACCCAGCTGGCAGCTGCAGCCCTCAGTCTCTGCCTCCATCCTCACCACCCTTTCCTGTGTCTATTTGTCTGTCCCCTTCTTATAAGGACACCAGTCTTGGGACTTAGGACCCACCTTAATCCAGTACGACTTCCTTAACCGGTTACATTTCCAAAAATCCTATTTCCATATGGGGTCATATTCTGAGATTCCATGTGAACATGAGCTGGAGGGGGGCAGGTGACCTCTGCAGGAAACCATTATTGCCACACATTTACCACCATGAGGGTGAAAGCTCAAAGATCTCAAGACTGAAAGAGACCCCGCTGGTGGAGGACGTGAAGAACAGGGTGGGACTCCTCCTGGAGACCTCTGCCACCTGGGACTCTTATTGCAAGGAGCGGAAATCCACTCAAGCCAGCCCAAGTCACAGAGCTTCTTCCTCCAGCCTCGGGAAGCCCGGCCACGGCCTCACCGCCTCCACCCTCCTGTGCCCCCTTTCCCTCCTGACTAGCAGCTGCTCCTCAGATTGCACTAGGTGCCCCCACTGGCTCTTCAACCCCAGCTCTCTGTGACCGCTCCACGCCTGCAGCCACAGCTCCCTGTTCCAGACACCAAGGAGAAGGCGCAGGGCCAGCTCCATCCTCGGTGGGCAACCTAGAGGTGGCCCATGCCAGATGAAAGGCTCTCTGCAGAGCCCAGCAGGGCAGCAGGCCATGTTGGCCTACTTGTGTATCATGGTGACCCCACATTTGGTTCTGTTATTCTCTCATTTCACAAAATGGTTCCAGAAGCAGGACTATAGACCCTCCCGGGGGCACGAGGTCTTGCCTGGAGGGGAGACACACACCTGCTATGAAGAACTTGCCAGCAAGAGATGCAGCCAAGGGGCCAGATCCAGCTCTCAGTCCAGCCATTCCACTCACCTGTACACCACCCGTGGCTGCTTTCTTGTGCCAGGCTGGGTTGAGCAGCAGCCCCTGAGACTGGGGGCCACGGTGCTGGTATGATAACTCTCTGGCCCATTGCAGAAACAGCTGCCAACCCTAAGGGAGGTGAAAATGAAGCATGTTGAAGGTTAGGTGGGAGCGTCACCCAGACCAGCCAGCGAAGGAGCTGCAGGGGTCCCGGAGGGCAGGCCTGGCTCCTGTGCCTGTGCCCCGCAAGGCCTCCTTGCCCCTCGGGCCCCAGCAGTCCTGACCCGGGCTCCTCCCTTGCTGTCCCCATTCCTTCTCGATTTCTTCACGGATCCTCTTCCTCTGCCCGGCCTCTCCTCACCTGCTCCCAGGGTGTTCACGAGGCCCTGTACTCTGCTCACACGCTGGTCCACGTCCATGGCCGAGACCTCAGTAAAGAGCTTCAGACCCAGAGAGTGGCCCATGGCTGTCCCTCAGGCCCTCAGACACCCGACCTCGACTGGTGCGTCATTACCCTGTGCCCAACGCTCCTCTCTCAGCCCACCAGCTGAGTCCAGAAACCCCCACCCAGCACCCCACTCATCCTCACCATCCCCTCCCATCTGCCCCAAGCCCTGCCCGGTGTGCCTCCCTGTGCTGGGCTTCCTGTCTTCCCGGGGAGTCCCTCGGAGGACAGCTCTACTCCTGTGTAAGGCTAGGGAAACCTTAATACCAAATCACACAGAAATTGTGGGAAAGGACAGTTAAAGGCAACAGATCAAAGATACACATATTCTAAATAAAATATCAGTCAACAAAATCCAATGACGTATTTAAGAACTTAATGTAGCTTAACCAAGTAAAATTCATTCCAGAAGAGTCAGGAGTTTTTAATGTTAGGAAACAAATCTATTATTGTAGTAACAAATGAGAAAATCACTAAGTCCACTTTAATCAATGAGGAAAAGCATACAATCACAAATAGCTTAGCAAACCAGGACTAAGAGTATTTCTGTCCCCAAGTGGCCGTGGGCTCTGGGAGGGAGGTGGGGGCTATACCTCCTCCAGGAGGAGACTTACATGCACAAGGTCAAGTTGAAATGCACAACTCAAGAGGCCTAGATGAAATCTTTACCAGGCCATGCTGAACCAAGAGCGCTCTGCCCTCCCGCACCAGATCTGTGGTCCAAGTGAAGAGGCATGGGGAAGAGCTTGTCCCTGACAACTGCAGCCAAAGCCCTCGTGGGATCTGCTTCTCTAAGAAGCAGGGGCAGCCTGAGAAGGCCTGGCCAGGCTTGTGGCCCTGGGGCCTGGGCTGTCATGGCCCACACCTGGCCTGTGCTCCGTGCCACCTGCCATCACAACACCTCCAGCCATCCGCTGTGCCCTCAATAGCTCTAGTTCTCTAGCCTGGGTCATCAGCTATGAGGCGGCTGATGCCAAGATCCCTGTGCCACCTGCTGCCTCCCACTGGTGGACCTTCAAAGTAGCAAAGTGCCCACAACACACTGCGGTGAAGCTCCTTTGCTGAAAGGATTCGTGACACACCTGCACACACACTCCCACTCCCACGGTGATGTTCAAGTCCCCCGCTCCACCTCCTGAAGTCTCTCAGTCTCCGTTGCCCCAGGTGGCTCTCAGACTGAGCACACATCCACGGGGACCACCCAGAAGACCCACCTCCAGGATAGGACCACACTCCACCACACGATTCTCACCAATGAATTCAGGTGAAATTTCCCAGAAGTGGAACCTCGGCATTGGGAAAGTTTTTAAAGCCTCCCTGTGACTCTAATCTTCGGGGGAACACTGTGACTCGCCTGACCCTTCCAGAATCGCTTACCCCACCCAGCCCTTACCAGATCTCTCAGGGAGCCACCAGTCAGAAACCTTAAGTCCAGGAATACATGGCCAGGTCTGGAGAAAGGAGAAGTCATGACAGATTCCCTAAAGGGGAACCCACAGCTTTCCCTGGAAGTGTGCTGGAGGCCCAGGAAGTGGCACATCAATCACCCAGCTGCACGGATCCAAGATGGGCAGCCTGCTGTGTCTCTTCCCACTCAGCTCCCTCAAGAAGACAGCATTCAATTGCCCTTAAAAGACCTTTAATGTAATCTACAATTACTCAGAACACAAATGGTTTAGGTTCTTAGGGCCACATTCAAAGGCAGAATGTTGTACAATTAAGTCACATAAATGTGCAGATATTTGAACAGCTGAGGATGTAATGGTTATGGCTTGCAGTGGAAAGAATGAGCCTCAAGTCCATTGAACTGACAGGAAAGTGTGGGAAGCTCACTGGGAGAAAAAGCACCAAACATGAAAGGTGGCAGCTTCTGTGACATTTTCTGTGCTTTTTCTTCTGTTGTTTTTTTTTTCCTAAATTTTTTCCTAAAAAACTAAATTTTTCCTAGTATGTATGAATTGCATTTGTAATGAAATGAACTTATTTTTTACAATAAAAATCAAACTGCTTGGGCTGGGGTTGTGGCTCAGTGGTAGAGCGCTTGCCTAGCATGCCTGAGGCACTGGGTTCAATTCTCAGCACTGCATATAAACAAATTAAATAAATAAAGATCCATCGACAACTAAAAGAAATATTTAAAATAAATCAAGCTGCTTGCTTTCGAGTAAGGACAAACATGTTAAACAGCAGCTGTGAAGATGTATTTTCCGTGGTGCAAGCAGATGCAGGAGGCCTGCGCGTTGCACACTCCGAGGAAGGGCTGCTGGTGAGCAGGGCTGAGAAGCAGGGTGGGATGTGCAGTGTCCGCGCTGGGTGGTGGCGGCCACCTTCCCACCTTCAGCTGAGAGCTGTGACTTGGAGAAGGTCGAGAAAGCAGTGAGAGGAGCTCCTGGTGCGGGGCGTCTCCTGATGCGGCTGGGCTCGCAGAGCTGATGTCTCCTGGCACTTGACTTTGGAGTCTGGCCAGAGGCGAGCACGAAGAGGGAGGTTAATGTGCTTTAAAACCACTTGGCCCAAATGAAATTATATAATCCAGGAAGGAACAAATCACCTCACTGATGAGAGTTTTTAAAAAAAAAGAAAAGAAGGAAAAGAAAATAGACGAAGTCTCTCTTGGTGTCGCCCTTTGGGGAGATGGCGCAGTTAGGGACAGCAGGCAAAGGCGCTGGCTTGGGGAGGGCATCTGGGGGCGTCAGCTGCTCCCAGCATGGACTATAAAGGTGAGCAGGCAGCCGCCTGGGCCTCACTGCGCAGCCAGGGCAGGCTCCACCACACACAGGGAGATCGATCGGGTGAGTAGCGTCAGGCGCTGGAGCGGCTGGCATGGCTCCGGGACTGTGCTCTGCCGCTCTCTGCAGTATTTCTTTCGCCAGGCGTAGGCTGGGTTTTACCTGAGGACTGGCCTGTTCTCCTGGCAACTGGGGCTGGGACTGAGCAGGACAGGCAGTGCCAGTGACAGAAAGTGCCTGGATAGCTCTTTCTGTGGACTCAGGGAGACCCTGGAAAGTCAGGGTCAGCTGAGAGGTTCTCCTCTGAAACAGCCAGGGCTCTCGGGCACCTTCAGTGGTGACAGAAATGGTAAGAAAGGGAGCAGGGAGGAGGAGTCACCTGTGGCGGGTATTGTCAAGCCTTCCCAGAGGACATGGCTTAGGTAGGTGGGCAGCTCTACTCCAGCAAGGAAAAGGAGGGTTTTGGGGTCCCTGCCCCCATCCACAATGGCCCTCCTCCCATCCTCTGTAGGGGGATGTCCTGTATGTGAAAAAAGGTTCCAGGTGCTACACGGGTACCTCAGAGCTTCAGCAGATTGGATCTAAGGTCACAGGTGGGGTGAGCAAGGTCAGTAAGGGCACAGGATGCTGAGCATTCTTATTGAGGACAGTAAGGATGTGGACCAGGTGTAGCACAGACCAGGGGATGCATGGGAGGTGTGGCTGCACGTGCACACACACACACTCACCTGTGCACGTACAGCACACGCCTACACGTGCACACAGACACTTGCACATGAATCTCTCATGCTCATGTGACCTGAGTTCCTGGGCTTTGCACACACACACTGCCATGCCTACGTGACTTGTTCCTTCCCTCTGTCCCCAGGCTGCACCCTCCCAGTGTGGCATCTCTCGGAGGGCCTTGTTCAAGAAGCCAGGGCATGAAGGCTCTGAGCACCTGCCTCCTGTGTCTGCTACTGCTGGGCCTAGTCCTTCAGGGGGCTGCAAGCCGAGCCCATCAGCACCCCATGGAGGTCCGCAGTGAGTGCTGGGACCCCGGCTGGGCGGCCTCCTCCCTCCACCCGCAACCTGACACCTGGGGTACTCAGAACCTGGGGTGGGGCTGGCCACCTCTGCCACATGCTCCAGCTCTGGGAGCTGACCTCCTACTGGGACATCCCTGTGGGACCAGCCTTCTTCCAGGATAGCCCTGTCCCCTCCCTCCATCCCCACCTCTGCGCAACTGGGCCTGTTCTCTCTTGAACTTGGGAGGAAGGTCAAGCAGGGCCAGCTGACCCCGGCGTAAGTCCGAGTTCCTATTTCTCAAAGCCACATCACTGTTCCAAAGCGGCCTTGAACCTCTGGGTTCCCTTTCCTCAGGTTGGGTTCCAACATGGCCTGGTGACCAGGCAGCTGTCAGCTGAGGGGTCCTAAGGGGGTGCTGAGCCTATGTGCCTAGCCTGGCCACCTGTAGGGCACATGACACACCCTGGGGGCGAGTGTCCCACGTGCTGCTCTGCTCTTCCCTTTTTAGCTCCTGACATCAATCCTGCCTGGTACAGAGGCCGTGGGATCAGACCTGTGGGCCGCTTTGGCCGGAGGAGGGCAGCCCTTCAGGACATCCCCAGACCCGGGCTTCGATGCTGGTCCACCTGCCTCCCCCTGGAGGGTGATGCCAAGTACCCCCAGGATGGCTGATGGCCGGCTCGTGAAGACAGTGAAGACAACAACTCCAGGGGCCTCCCCGGCCCACCCGCTTCCCCCGGGCTCTTTCCCTTCAGTGATAATAAAGGCGCTGCTCTGGTTTAGTGCACACCTGCGACTGTGTGGGGGCAAATTGGAAGGTGCTTTCCTCTCTCCTGGGAGGTGAGCCTAGCAGGAGACTCAGCTCAGCAACCTCTCTAGAAAGAAAGAAGCTCTGTGACCTGCCCACAGACACCTGGGCCTGAGTCAGAGAGCTGGGACTGTCCTTGGTCCCCTGCGGTCCCCCGCCCCCCACACCCTGAGCGTCTGCTCAGAAGCACACTGCACAAGGCCGTGGGTACCGTGTGCCACACTGTCCGCGGAGGAGGACAGCACAGCCCCTCAGCCTGGGTCCTGCCTTCTTCCAGCCTCAGTCCTTTTTAATTTTTTTTTAAACTTTATTTTTCACAGTAGTTTTAAGTTCACAGCAAAAATGAGCAGAAGGTGCAGTCTCCTGACTCCACCTGCCCACCTACCCGCTCCCTGCACCAACATCCCACACGGGGCACACTTGTGACCATGCACCTACGTGGCACACCATTGTCCCCCAGAGCCCACTTACACTGGGCTTTGCTCTGGGTGCTGTGCATCCCAGGAGGTTGAGCAGGTGTGTACGACAGGGACCCCCGCGTCCTGTCGCACAGGGCAGACTTGCTGCACCAACAAGCCCCCTCTCCTTCCGCTGCCCGCTCCCAGCCACCCCGGCAACCACGGCTCCCACCACCTGTCTCCCAGCCTCCCTTGCTGCTCCCAGGGGACTATCCTGATCAGCAGCGGGAGACTTGAACCTGCTTGGGCCCCACACCACGCCCCAGGCATAATGTGCTTTGGCGTCAGGCACAACCCACACCACCTGGGCGCCTGAGCCCATCCTGGGCTTCCCTGAGCCTGTTTCCACATCTGAACCAGGGGCAGTACCTCCCTCATTCCTCAACTCAGAGCCGGGGCACCTGCACATGCAGCCTGGTGGGCGCTGGGGAGTGTGAGCCCTCCCCCCGGCCTCCGCGCCGTCCTGCCCGAGCCCAAGACTGCCTGGACCTGTTCAGAGGAGGCTCCTTGGCCACAGCCTCCAGCCCACCCAGACTTGGAGGGCCAGGAGGCAGGACCCCAGCCGCCTCGGGCCCAGACCTCCTACCTGGGGCTAACAGACACCGCCCCTCCCCACCACAGGGGAACCCCAGCCCCTGGCGCCCCAGATGGAGTGCACCTGTGGGAACAAGGGCCTGCTCCCAGGGAAGGCAGGTGCTGGGTCCAGCCTTGGACGGCTCACAGCCCAGGAGAGCAGCACCGCAGCTCCTCAAACAAGTGGACAGAGAATGACCCAACACAACCCCTGACCCAACATGACCCCTGACCCAACAATTTCACGTGGGGCCTAGAGAACTGAACACAGGTGTCAGACTGATGCTTGCACAGGGGGGTCCACAGCAGCCTGCTTCATGGCCAAAGGTAGCGTCTGGGTCAGCGCTGGTTGCTCTGACCAGGGGCCACAGACACGGAGCCCTAGACAGTCACAGTTAACCCCCAGTTCAGGGGCCAGCAGACCTGCCGTCCGGTGAGGGCCAGCTTGTGTTCATGTGGTGCAGAGAGGGCACCTCTCGTGAGCTTCTTCTCCAAGGGCACAGGCCCATCCCTGAGGGCTCTGCCTTCATAGCAGTGTCCCCCTGAAGGCCACCCTCTGACAGCACCATGCTGGTGTTGGGGTTGGGGGAGGGGACAGAAATATCCCTGAGCACCCCCATGAGGAGACGGCTGGAGGGGCACTGGTGCACACTAACAGGACCAGGCTGGAGAGTCCGACGCTGAGGGAAAGAAGCCAGACACAGCCACAGCCACCGTACGACTCGCAAAATGAGTGTGAAAACTCCGAAGGTGCAATGTCACAGAGAGGAGACGCAGGTTCGTGGCTGCCAGCGGGGTGCTTCCGGGGTGACGAAATGACCTGGAGCTGGATGGAGGAGCAGCGGAAGGACCCAGCTCACTGAGGACACCACACTGACTCCCGCAGGAGGCCACAGGCCAGTGCGGGTACAGACTCGGAACTCAGCGCAAGTGACCTCGGAGGTGTGACAACAGGCTCTGGATTCCACAGGAGCCTGGGCCCTGCTTAGGTGGGCAGCCCGGGGACACAGGGCTATGCCCAGGAGTGAGGAGGATGGAAAGACCTGTGACCGCGAAGGTCACTAGGAGGGAGGGAATCACCTGGTCCTATCTGGCTCAAGGGAGGCCAGCTCATGTACAGACAGCTGGGAGTCTCTGGCAATACCCCAGGCAGGGGACACCAAGCCCAGACTATGGGACTGGCAAACCAAGGGACAGAGGGCCAGTGCCCACCATTCAAAAGCAACAGCCATCTGTACCTGTCAGGCAGGACAAAGACCTAAAACTTCTCTTGCGTATCAGGGATTCCAGGGACCTGCCACCCAGACAAGGCCTTAGGAAGGAACTCTTCTTACCCCATGTGGTCAGGAGATAGGCCAAGCCTGCCTCTGCCTCTGCCCAGCCTGGGGAGTGAGGCACCCAGTCCCTCTGGGTTCAGAGAAGTAAGGGCTGAAGACCAGGGGGTCTCCAAGGTGCTGGGCACCCAGTTGCGACTAAGGGCTATCCTCACCCATCCCCCGAACTCATGAGCCAAAGTCCTAATGCTGAAGGTCACCTTAGATGTGACCTTATATAGACATAGGTCATTGCAGATGCAAACTGTTGAGCTCAGACTGGAATAAGGTGAATGTCAATCCAACATGACTAGTGTCCTTATAGAAAGAGGAAATTTGGACAGACAGGACCAAAGGGAGAAGCCACATAAACCCAAGGCAGAGATCAGGAGCGGCAACTCCGAGTCAAGGAGCACCAGCCTCCTCAGCTGGGCAGAGGCTGGAGCAGACAGAACCAGCCGCCGGCGCCCCATCCAGACTTGCAGCCTCCACAACGGGAGGCGATCCCCACCTGTCGCTCATGCCACTCAGTCTGTGACATAAATTTGTGTCAGGGCATCCCAGGACACAAATTCATCTTCTCTGCCCAGAGAGACAAAGAGGGCAGGGTTTGTGCTTTCTACAACCTGTGTAACAACAGCTTCACACATACGGGGAAGTTGTGAGGAGCACCCACAAGCTCCCCACCAGCACTCGGCAATGACCACTCCCGTCTTATCCTCTTCTTCCTGCCCCTCCTCTTTCTGCACCATTTGGAAGTAAGCAGTAGACATCAGGACCTTTCCCTAAATATTCCAGCATGCTTCTCCCAAAATAAGACGATTCCCTACAAAACCACAAAATCATACCTGAAAAAATTTAATAAATCAATAGCTTTATTATCTACTCCATACACAAAGTCCCTGAGTGTGTATCACAAAAGTCTTAAGACTTTTCTTAACCAGGCTCCAATCTAACTTCCCAGTTATTTATCTGCTCCCTTGATTCCTTGTTGTTATTGGTTTTTGTGGTGCTGGGGATTGAACCCAGGGCCTGTGTATGCGAGGTAAGCGCTCTACCAACTGAGCTGTAGCCCCAGCCCAATGCCTTATTTTTGGTTTTTGTCAGGGCATTGATTTTTTGAAGCACCCAGGTGGGTTGTCTTGTAAAACAATGCACATGTGTGATGTGGTGACAGTTGTCTCTCCTTCCCCTCCCCGGTGTCCCTCCTGTTCTTCCGTCCCTTGTATTCCTGTCGTTGGAGAGGAGGCTTCAGGCCTTAACCAGATACAGGCTACTCGACATGTGACGTTACTTGAGTGTTGCTCGGCATCCAGTGTCTTCCTCTTGTGTCAGCTGGCAGTGGTCCCACCCGACACACTGAACTTGACTGGTTAAGGACAACCTGTCTGTCACAAAGAACTCATCCCTGTGTGATCCATGTGCCGCGCACAGCAGTCCTGGTCCCCATGGAAGTGACCTGTTTCCCATTCAACCCAAGACTAAAGCATCCCCGATATCCTTTCGAGACAAGTTGTGACATCCTGGGTCCCCTGGGGGTGACTTTCCTAATGCTGTCCACCTTGACAGGCTGGATCCAAAGAAGATACTTCTCTTTTTTATTATTGTTTAGTATCTTACAAATAATTTTTTTAATAATTTTTTTTAGTTGTAGATGGACAAAATGTCTTTATTTTACTGCTTCACACATGGTGCTGAGGATCGAACCCAGGGCCTCACACATGCGAGGCAAGTGCTCTACCGCTGAGCCACAGTCCCAGCCCACAAATAATTTTTGATAGATGTTTGAATTGTCTTAAACGGGATCATTGGGAGCCCCAGGAAGGGAACACATGTTAAAAGAAAAGGAACAGGTATGGGAGTCATCGCCTCTGGGGACAATGAGTCTGCACTGGTCAACTTTTCATGGCTGTGACCAAAATACCCAACAAGACCAACTCAGAGGAGGAAAAGTTTATTTTGGCTCACAGTTTCAGAGGCTTAGTCCATGGTGGGCCGACTCCATCTCTCTGGGACCAGGTAAGGCAGGGCATCGTGGCAGAGGAAGGGGTGGAGGAGCTCTGCTCCCTTCATACAACCAGGGAGCAAAGAGGGGAGGGGAAGAGGCTACCGGGAAGGCGCCCTTCCAGGCCAGCCCCAGTGGCCGCCCCTTCAGCCACACCCCACCTGCCTACAGTCACCGCCCAGCCAGTCCACTCAAATTAAGATGAACTGGCTAGGTTCCAGCTCTCCGGATCTAATCATTTCACATCCAAACACTTCCACATTAGCAGGAGCTTTGGGGGCACACCTCACGTCTGAACCATAGCAGGGTCCCCAACGTGATTGGGAGGGAGAGAAGAGAGGAACAGGCTCAGAGAATGGACTGGGATGGCAAGGAGCTTTGGAGGGCCACATGCAACCTTCTCCGCCTCCTGCCTCCATGCCTCGACACATAGCAGCTGGGGAAAGGATCAGGGTCCAAGTCCAGCCTAGCACAACCTGTGGCATCTGCCCAGGCTGTGGCCAGGACTGCAGATACCCAGACTAGCCTTTCTTCACTTTGAAGGATCTGTGCCAGGAGCACCCCCCAACCCCTGAGGCTTCATCCCCATGTACTTGCAGATATGGGTCCTTCCTGGCTGCCTCACCTCCAGCATCCCACATCCTGGGGGGAGGGCAGGAGGGCGGGCACTGGCAGGGCATGGGTAAGCTAGCCATGACTCTTGCCAGCTGTGGTGGGGGCTGTCCTCAGGAAAGCCAGCTGTTCTGTTTCAGTCAGCTTTTTCACGCTGCCACTGAACAACTGTAGAGAAGGAAAGGTATTTGAGGGCTCAGGGTTCCAGAGGTCTCGGTCCATAGAAGGGTGGCTCCACTCCTTGGGGCTCAAGGTGAGGCTGAACATCATAGTGGAAGAATGTGGCAGAGGGAAACAGCTCACACGATGACCAGAGCACAGAGGGAAAGACTCCATGCTCCAGATACAAAATGTATACCCGTAACCACGCCCCCAATGAACAACTCCCTCCAGCCACACCCCACCTGCCTCCAGTCACCACTCAGTTAATCCCATCAGGGATCGATTCACTGATCAGGTTAAGGCTACAACTCAATCATTTCTCCTCAAACCTTCTTGCATCATCTCACATTCAAACCATAACATGTTCTAAAGGACCGCGGGGAAACAGCAGCTTCTGTCCCTTGGTTGACACATACCTGGCCTGTGCCAGCACTGGGGATCCTGCAGAAGGCAGCCCCTGTCCTCACAGGGCCTCTCAACCCTTTCTAAACTCTAAGCTCACCTGGGAGGGTTTTAAAATCTCAGCACAGACTGATTTCTTTAAAAGTTTGGGCGAGATGCAGGTACAGGGCTTCCTGATGCTCGATTCCAGGGCAGCTCTGAGCCCCACTTGCCCAGTGCAGGAGGGAAAGAGGGGCTGGACTACACCAGATCCACTCAGGCCTGGGGACACTCAAAGGCACTGGGAGACCAACAGCAGAGGGAAGCAGGCAAGCCGCTATAGGGCAAGCCTGGAATTTCCCACTTATTTCCCAGTGTCTCTTCCCCCCATGGGCTTGGTCTGCTCTTCAGCAGAGCGCTAAGTCTGCAGCCCAGCCAGCAGCAGGGCTGGCCTTCGGTGGTGTTGGAGTGCCCCCTGGTGGCCATGGGCAACCTGGGCCTCGGCAGCCTCCAGGGTGGTCCTGCAGGCCCCCTGTGATGGCAGGGACGTGAGGACACACTGTCCGATGTCACTAGCAGTCAGATGATAGCAATCACACAGCACTGTCTTTAGGTTTCCCCTATGAAGTTGTCTAAAAGTATTGGTAAAAAATCAAGGACACATTTGCTCTTTCTTTACCCTTTTTCTCACTGATCAGGACAGGAAAGAACCTCGTGCACTCTCATCTGCACTTGTCCTCAAGAAGTTTCTTTAGGGCACATCAGGATCACATCAGCTCAAGGACACTGACCTTTCCCACCTCCCCAGAACAGCCCTGCCGACTCAGGTGTCTCCCGCCAGTCAGGACAACCATGCCCTCAGGGCCCTCCCTAGAACTCATGGTACCAACATGTGGTTGCAGTGCTGAGAGGCTCAGGCTGGTGGGTCTGACTGGACCGCTGGGGGTGGAGGGACCTGCCAGAACCCAAGGAGGTAGAGGCTGCTGGAGGGTGGGGATCTCCTGCCAGGACACAGGCCTCCTGAACCACCTCCCCTAGGCAGGTGCTAGCCAATGGCAGGCCCCATGTCCTCTCCCCAGTTTCCCATCACCTCCTACCACTGATTTCCCCCTGGGATGTCCCCACCCCAAGGCCAAGGCCCTGGACTGGGGGTGCTCTCCATGCACAGTGGACAGAGCAGAGAGCGCCCCTCCCAGGCGAGGCCTGTCAGGGATGAGAAGTCCAGAGTCAAGTGGGAGGGCACTGTACATTCACCCCTCAGCCTTATAGCCTCACGGTGAGATTGTCCTTCTTAGTCGATAGCAATGTCCTGCTTACCATGGAGCCAGAGATAAGGATAAAATCACCCCCAGATGCGTCCCCTTTGGAATACCTTCACTTTGCTGCATCAGGGAGATCCAACAGAAAGGTCACCCAGGGCTAACCTCCCCAAACAGGGACCCAGGCTTCTCCACAAAGCCAAGCAGTCTTGGTGGGGGCCACATGTCACGTGTCATCGGAGAGATGCCCCACCCAGGATGATACCCGTGCCCGCCCCAGTCACACCTGCACACCTCAGTCACACCTCCTCCCGCATAGCTCAGGAGCCCCTGGAATGCCCCCAGCACCACAGTCCACCATGCTGTGCCCAGCTCACACTTCCAAACTTGCCCAGAGCCAGATCGTTCAAAGCAGTTTAATTTTTAGAGAAAAGGGTGCTTCAACAGCACAACTCACACCTCAGGGTAGAAGTCTGAGCCTCTGTGCTCCCAGCAAGGCCCTGGCTGCCCATGTCCACCCCCACAGGCTGCCACTGGCGTCTTTCCCAGGGCTACCGTCTGAGGTCAGCCACCTGGGCCCACACTCCACTTCTGGTGCTGCCACCCCCCATGGCGCCCGCTCCCTTCTCTCCTACCTCCCAGAAGCAGGTGAGCTGCCCCAGCCCAGCACCCCACCCAGGCCAGGTGGAGGTGTGTGCATCCGCTGCTGTCTTCAGACTTCTGATCCCTGCTCCCTCTGCCTCACGCAAACCCTCCATCTGGTGACAAAGCAGCCAAGGAAGTGACGAGGACATCCAGGAGCCAGGTGGGATCTGCCACAGGGGCCCAGCAGTCTTCTGGGAGCCATTTGACGCCATATCTTCCCCTGACAATCCCCACCAGCTTTGGGAAGTTACGATAAAGGATGCCAAGTTCTGGAAGCTGCCAGCCCTTAGGCGCAGGCCAGCACCAGCCGTGAAGCAGAGCTGATGACGAGCGGAGCCAACAGTGCCTCACTCTGGAGACCCCTCAGGCCTGGCCATGGACATCCTCCCATGGCCCCCTGGAGTGGCGCTTCTAACGGGCACAGCATTTGGCCTGCCGGGCAGGACCCTCATTCAGAACCACAGCCGCGTCTCCCTGTGGGCTGTGGCTTGGCCTGACTTCTCTCTGCAGTAGCTCTCGGGCTGTGAAAGACAGAAGGAAGTGTTGGTTGGGGAGAGAATCCCCGAGGCCAGCACCACCTGCAGGCAGAGCAGCCCAGACCCCACTTCTCCTGACATCCACCCAGAGCCATGAACCAAGGATTGGGTCCCTCCTGCTCACCTCCCATCCTCCAGGGACAGACTCTTGGGTCCCAAGACACCAGAAAGAAGACCCATGAATCAGGTCCAGTGGCAAGCCTCCAGCCCCCTCGTCTGGCCTGTGGGCTGCCACTCACTCACCCACAGTGCTGAAGACCTCAGACACCTGGAGGTTCAGCTTGGCGGAGGTTTCCATGAACAGCAACCTGTTGCTCTCAGCAAACTCCTTCCCTTCCTGAGGGGAAACGATGGGCCTTATGAGTTTCCCGAGGACACCTACCAACTTCCAGTGTGAACAACAAGAAGCAGCCGCAGGCCCTTGGAGAACCTCACTTCACGTTTCTTCTAGTCCCAAGCTTTGGCTCCTGGCAGGCATCCCAGGAGCAGCAGGCCCAGGACCAAGACAGGGGTGCAGGGAGGGGAGGGGTGATGCTGGAAGAGCCTTCTGGAGCTGGACAGGGAAGGTACCCCCACCATGGCTGTCCCAGAGGCAAGACGCCCACTGCAAACAGAGGAAACAGGGGAGGGACAGGGGGTGGCACCACAGGGGCTCCTGCTCCCCATACGGGTCAGGCAAAGTGGAGAAACGCAGAGCAGACAGTTGGAAAAATGTATGGCCAGGAAGGAGAGAGGCCAGGGCCATGCCCAGAAGCCAGGGTTGCCTAGAAATGGGGTCTCCCTACAGTTACTCTCACAAGCCTCCTGGCCTCCCCCAACAAAGAGGAGATCCTGGCAGCCCTGGAAGGGCCCAGCTGGGGACCCTTCCCCATGCCACCTCATGCTGAGCTGGCAGCCAGGTCTCTGCCAACTGGGCTTCCCAGCCCACAGCCTGTGGGTCAGCTCTGCATTCCCCTCTACTCGGCTTTTCAGCCAGGCCCTCAGGTTCCAGACTTCCTCTCTCTCCTCCCCATGCTATAACTTCTGCTCCTGTGTCCCCGTGGTGGCCCAAGCTCACCAGCCCGACGCAGCCACTCCAAGAGGTGCGGCCCTGTGGACCAGTTCACTTGCCAAGCCCACCTGCAGTGAGCTCTCCAGCTTGGGCGCCCCTCCAAGGCTCCAACTGATGCCACCCACCTTTGCTCCTCTGCATCCTCCCAAATGCCCTGGAATCTTCATCCTGTTCCCCTGTCCCCCAGCCCCTCCAAGGAGCCAGGTCCCTCTCATGCAGAGGTATGCCCCCACCCGTGCCGAGTCAGCCCACCCCTGCCAGTTCGTCTCCTGGAGATCTTTGGGGTGAAACACGTGGTCCTCTCCCTATGGCAAGGAGCACACCCAACACCTGTACGCTGGCTTCTGAATGAATCCCCGACACTAAGAACCGAGCTCCGCGGCAAACGGCCGACCAGTGCTGGAAAGAACACGTGAGTCAGAAAGTTCGGAAGAGCTCACAGTGACAGAGCAGGTGGAAAGGACACAGGACCCTCAGTGGCCAGAGCTGGGAGCAGCGGTGCCTGCTAGCCAAAGGACATCCGTGGGAACACGGGTGATCCACAGGTTCGCTGCGGGGGGTCAGCCGGGGCCATGGTCCCCCTTGGTGTTGTAAGACGTGGACTCTGCAGAGGCTGCGGAGGCACATGGAATTTCTGTGCCCTCCTTGCAGTGGCAGAATTATTTGAAAGTGACAATTCAGGGCTGGGGATGTAGCTCATGGTAGGGAGCTTGCCTGGAGTGTGTGAGGCCTTGGGTTTGATCACAACAGTGAAGAAAAAAAGCTTAAAAAGAAAATGATAAATTAAAAAAAAAAGAACAACTCATTTTACAATACGGCCCCAGCCCGAGTGCCCCTTCGGGGCTCCGCCTGTCCAGCCTGCTCTGGCCCTCTGCAGCCGCGACAGCTCTGCCCAATCGCCCTTCCTTCCCTCTGAGCAGCAGGAGGAGGCAGGCGGTGGCCTGGGTCTCTAGGGCCTGTGGCACAGGGGAGCCCCAAAGATGGTGTATGGCCCAGGCCCCAGTGGACACTCCCATGGGATCCACGCCATAGCATGTCTGGGCCACAGGCCAGCCTGGCACTGTCCACAGCAGAGAGGCTGGAAAGCCAAGGCAATGATGCCACCCAGTAGATCTGTGGCCTCCAGGTCTCCCTACCCGACTGCTCTCCCAGCTGGCCCTGCTGCCTCCAAGTCTCTTCTAGTTACACCAGGTCCTGACCCTTCTCACAACTTTCCAGGGATCCACTGCTGCCTCCAGACCAAAGTCCACAGGGGTATGCCCCATGCCGAGGGCTCTGCTTCCCAGGGGGCCTTTTCAGCAGGACCCTGCCCCTCTCCTGCACCCTCGGGCCCCTACTCCGCCTCTCACACCACCTGCTCTCCCTCTGCTTGCCAAGCGGAAAGCCTGCTCTGAGACCCAGCCTGCACACACACGTGTGCAACACGCTTCTGTATACACGTTCACATGCACCACCCCATATCCACGTGTCCTCCTACACACACATCTGCACAATGGTACCCCAATATCCATGGAGACAGGTTCCGGGACCCCCCTGAACACATCAAAGCCCTGGTTCCCAAAGCCCTTCTGTAAAACTGTGCATACGTATAGACGCTGCGCACTTGCTCTTGCATACTTTGAACTTTGTCTAGATCACTCGATGCTAACACAATGTAAGAGCTATCTAAGTAGTTGTCATGCTGTGTTATTTAGGGACTGATGAGAAAACCATCCATACACATTTAGTACACACAATCCATGGTTGGTTGAGGCTGTGGATGTGGAATTCATAGACACAAAGGGCCAACTGTATACACACCCAGCTCCCACACACATGGGTTCGCACAACACATACTTATCTATACACACAACACCTGCACACCACAGACCACCCAGATCCACACGCTCTCTCTCACACACATGGGTATACACACCCCCCCACGGGCACACAGACGCTCACCAGCAGCAGACCTGTCCTCCTCTCAGCCCCACGGTGCTTTGCACATGTCTCTGCAGCATTTAGTCTGCTGTGCACCATTTTATAGAAAAACTACGACTTTTTAAAATTTCTGTCCCTTGTGTAGTTCCTACCAAAGGAGGCTGGATTTATTCACTTGACCCTTCTTCAATAATACATTGAAGGGGCTGGGATTGTAGCTCAGTGGTAGAGCGCCTGCCTCGCGTGCGTGAGGCACTGGGTTCGATCCTCAGCACCACATACAAATAAATAAAATACAGATATCGTGTCCATCTACAACTAAAAAAAAAATGTAAAAAAAAATAAAAAATAAAAAAATAATACATTGAACACAAAGAGCAGATGTGAAAACCCACATCTCTCAAGGAGGGATAGAGGGGTAGGAAGGGAGCCGGGTAACCAGGACAGGCCTTGAGGCTGGTGGGGAGGCCCCACTCCCGGCAGGCAAGTACCCTCTGGCCAGCGCCCAGGAGGGGCCAGGGTGGGTCCCCAGCTCTCCACAGGTGAGCCACCTGCAACCTCCAGAAAGACTAGAGTTCTTTAGCCAAAAGGGAAACTAAGGTGGAAAGATTGGGGGGTGGGGCACAAGCTTGTGCAGGTGTAGGAGTGACTGAGTGTGGGGTGCAGGTGTGTGCAGGTGGGTGACTACAAGTGTACAGGGGTGCAGGCGTGGTGTGAATGGGTGATGTGCATGCACGTGTGTGTACCCATGTGTGCGAGTGGGGGGACAGCAAGTGCAGGCATGTGGGTGTGTGCACTGGTGTGCCTCAGGGTGTGGTGTGGGCGTGTGTGTGTGAGCCTGTGTATGACAACCCACGGCCGTGGGATGGGGGCTTCCTCCCCTCTGGCCCCAAGTGGCACCTGGAACGTCACCTCCCGCTGCTTGCCGAGGTCTGTCTTGTTGCCAACCAGCATCATCACAACCTCCCCTGGGTGGACCTCTTTCTCCAGGTCTGTCAGCCACTGCTGGACCTTGTGGAAGGAATCCTGGAGGGAGACAGAAAGGGATGTTGGTGAGCCAGCGGGCAGTCTCCAGCTCTAGGACAGCAGAGCAGGCCTCGCACAGGCTGGGGGAATGTCCCAGGACACCGTGGGTGGGTCCAGACCTGCAGGCCCAGCTTGCTCCCACCGTAGCTGGTCTCTGCTGCCAGGCAACGGGCTACAAGGGCCCAGGAGACAGAGCCATAGGGTGGAGCCTCCACCCCTGGACCATTTTGTGCAGGAAAGTGATGGGGGGCACTACTCCAAACCCTGCTCCAAACTGCAGTACCCCAAAGACCACGTAAAGAGTCTCCTCCGGCCCCACAGCAAAGCAGACAGAGCCCTGCTTTCACACTCCTGGGCCCACTCTGCATGGCCCACGCTCCCTGGATCCCACCCTGCGCTCTCACCCAGGCCCCTCTCCTGCCCTCCCCCACCCCCCAGCATGGCGAGTTCCTACCTCCCGGCCTGCAGCCCCATGAAGCCAGCCCCTCCCTCCATCACCTGGGTCTGGGGCGAGGCAGCCTGGACTGTGTCTGTGACAGCCCCCCATCTCAGCGCTCTCCAGGACTAGTGAGGGTGGATAACACAGCCCTGTGCGGGGCCTGCGGGACGATCATGGAAGCGCAGAGCCCAAGCGCGGAGTGGGGGTAGTCAGGTGACAAGTGTGCACTGAAGTGGTCTCTGTGGTCCCAGTGGCACCACAGACGGTGGCACAGCCACACCACCTGGGAGAACGGGGCGGACCCTGGAGAGGCTGGGGCACGCCTCGGGGGCAGTCCTACCTTCCTGGTGATGTCGTACACCAACAGCGCGGCATTGGCACCCCTGAAGTAGAGGTGGCAGACGCTGTGGTACTTCTCCTGGCCAGCTGTGTCCCAGATCTCAAGCTTCAGAGATGAGGCTCCCAAATCCACCACCTTTGTGAAGAATGCACCTGAAACAGGGCAGGCGGGAGTTCCCTGAGAGGAGGTGGCTCTCGCCAGGGGTCCATGGCAGCCCTGTCAGTGAACAGGTCAGCGAGACTGGCCGTGTGCTGTGCAGGAGCTCTGGACCAAGCCCAGAGTCATCAGTCAGTGCCCTGGGTGCTTGGTAGATTCCCAGAGGCTTTGGATGGAGGGTGCCCACACAAGGACCCAACTCGAGGGCTCTGAATGGTGTGACTTGAAAGAGGTCTCCCGTGACCAAGAATCCCACACAGCTCAGGCTCCCAGCAATGCAGGGGAGCTCTGGGGACCCTGGAGCCCCTGCACCTCTGGCCACTCCACTCCCCCGCCTCGGATCCCACCAGCAGCCCACCTCCCCTGCCTTCCTGCCACCACTGCCTGCCAGCCCCTCCTCTGCTGCTCCCCTTGGTGACACCCCACTTCTCCACCATCTGCAGAGGTCCCCAGTGTCAGTCCTCAGGGCAGCTAGGAAAGTTCTGCTGCAGCCTCTAGACACCGTGCACACACCCAGAGGCCCACAGAGCCTCATGCTCTGTCCCCCAGGGAACAGTGAGGCCCCGGAGCAGGACTATCTTATTCATGCACCTATTTAATTGCTGCATGAAGACCTACTACAAGCACTTGAGCACACTGGGCACTCCATGTTTCATTTGAAGACTTTTTTCCTAATCTTTCCAAAGTGACGTGATTTTAAAATAGTCATTTAATAGCAGCAAAATGTTTTTTGCCACAGTGTGTGGCTCGTAGGGGACCTAGAGGGGAAGAGTTGAGGAGGAGGTGTCAGGGCATGAAGTGGTCAGTAGAGGCCAGCGGGCTCCTGCCAGCACCTGCCCTGCCACCCAGACCCAGGGTGGGTTTGGAGCCTGTTGGAGACATGCTGGCAGCCACACATCTAGACTTAAAACTTCCACTCCAAGGACAGTGCGTCAGTGTCTTTGGGTTTCAGTAACAAATGGCCACAAACTGGGTGGCTTTAAACATTGGAAATTTATTCTTTCAGTTCTTGGTGGCAGGGTCTGCTCCTTCTGGGGGCAGAAGCCATTTTGAGGCGGAAGCCATTCCCTGCCTCTCTCCAGGTGCGGGGTCAGCCAGCATCCCTCGGTGCTCCTTGGCTTAGACACATCACCCCAAACTCTGTCTCCATCTACACATGGCCTTCCCCTGTGTCCCTCTGTTCTCTCCCCTTTTTACAAGGACATCAGGCACTAAACTCAGGGACCATTCTAAGTCCAGGATGATCTCAACTCATAACATCTGCAAAGACCCTAACTCCAGATAAGGTCACACTCACAGGCTGTGGGGTTAGGACTTGGTGATATCTGTGGGGGACACAGTTCTACCACAGACAGAGCCCAGGGATGAACAGAGACTCCAGCATGGAGCAGGAAGATCCGGATTCTCTCCAGGAGAATGGTGTTGGGTTGGTCTTCGACAGAAGTAGCTTTAAGCTCTTCTGCCCTTGCATCCCGCATCCTCCTGCAGGGCCCTGGACTTGAGGTCAGATAATGTGCTCAGTCAAGCAGCGCCCCTTGTCTGGACAGTGGGATTAGTGGCTGCAGCTCACACAAGCCACTGTCATGCCTGAACATGAACCTCCCAGCACAGCAGGCTGCCTAGATGAAGGCCATCGTGGGCCCTGGGCGTGGCCCCAGCTGTGTGGACCTAGGCAACTTGCTCCAACCCCCCAGGTCTCAGTTTCCTCTTCTCTAAGGCGAGCAAATGGTACCCGCTACCCAGGTGGCTACAGATCTGCATGAGAAGATGGGGGCACCAGTTCTAGTACGTTGATTCCTACTTCCTCTTCCTGTCTTCTTGGCTGTCCCTGGATTCATCACCCAGCATCATCGGCCCCTTCTCCACACCCTCGTCTGTCTGTGCTCTACCATTTCAGATCACATATCTGGTTTTGAATTGGGTTGTATTTAAAAGTCGTCACAGTCTGGCAGCATGTGGACTTAAAGCTCAGGTTCACGTCTTCCATTTACCAACCTTAGCCACTCATCTTTCTCTTTTCCACTTGAAAAATGGTGGCCAACAGTTGAGCTTAGATGGATGCAAAAACCCAGTAAATTTCCCAGGAGTGTATGGTATTTAGCTGTGGCACCAGGGCCAGTGTGTGGATGTTCACCGAACCCAGAACCACATCCCTGGAGAGGGCGAGTGCTGCCACACCAGCCCTGCTTGCCGTCCGCCCAGCAGGCAGGCACCAGCGAAGAGTGTGAGGAGGGAAGGAGCAGCACAAGCTGGCTGAGCATGGAGGGGACCCCCAATCTCAAATCATCCTCTGAGCATAGCGCTTGGGCATGTCTGCGGGGGCCGTGGGGGTGATGGAAGGTGTGGGGAAGGTGATCGGAGGGGACGCAGCGGTCTGCACACAGGTGATCCAGTGCCGTGGCTCTTCATGGACATATTCTCTGAACATGGCATGACCTGAGGGTAGAGCTTGGGGCCTCCTGGCATCAAGAAGTCCCTGTCAGACACCTGCGCAGGCCCAAGGGAAGAGTTGGTGTTCTTGACAAAAGTCACCTTGGAGTCCCTGAAGAGTAACCTAGGCGGTTACCATCACGACCGCAGGCCCGAGGGGTGCTCTATGGCAGATCCAGTGGGAGACCCAAGGTATCATGTGACCTCCAAAATCTGTGGTTTTTAAAGTCAACTGAAGAAGGGAAGCCACCAAGGCAAGTGAAGCTGGAGGGATTAGTTAGGTTCTCCCTCCGTTTCAGAAGCCTGTCGGGTGGGTCCCCGTGCAGGTTTCTGAGGCAACCTGGGCCTCAGGCGGCTTGCTCCAGCCCAGGAGAGAACACACAGGTACCACCTTCTGCTTCCAAAAAGCCATCAACTATATTTTCTACATCTTCACAACTCAAGCCAAATGTAATTGAAAAATACATTTCTGCACAGGTGTGGTGGTGCACACCTGTAAGCCCAGCTACCTGGGAAGATCACAAGCTCAAGGCCAGCCTGGGCAACTTAGCCAGATGCTGTCTCAAAATAAAATAAAAAAGACTGGGGTATAGCTCAGTGGCAGAGCACTGGCCTAACCTGTGAGGGGACCTGGATTCAATCCCCAGTAAATTTCTAAGAAATCCAGACATTCCTGAACATTTTACTTGAAATGATCTTAGCAGTAAGGCAGGTCATGGGGGGCCAGATGGGGCCAAGGGCCAGGGAATTTTTTTTTTTTTTTTTTTTAGTTTCTAGAATATGCTGGCCCAGATAACACAATGGCACAGTGTTAATGAACTGTAATGTGAGCTGTGACCTAACTGTAATGTGACCTATCACATCACGGCCCACTGAGGCATAAGCCAGTTTCCTCCTCTGCCTGCTTCCATCAGCCCCAGCGGAACTCAGAGTGCAGGAGGGGGCTGTGCCCTAACGTGTGTTCCACTGCCCCAAACCGGATGGTGCCTGAACTAAATTTTAAGACAATAAACGTGCTTTCGCTTTGTTACAGAATCCGCCCATTTGAACGCTCTCTGTAGCACTCACCATTTACTAAGAATTATAACCTGCGTAGAGGTTGCAGCATGAAATGCACACCTCTTCAGGGGTCCAAGAACATCAGCAGAGTTCTAAGTTTTGCAGGGAAATGAGCTGGTCACATTGAATGTGCTGTGCACCCGTTTGCCACTGTCCCCTTGGGGTTTGTCCCTGTCCCCTTGGTGTATAAAGCCCAGCGGGCCTGGTGAAGGAGCCTTGGCTTGCACACACAACATGAGGTGTCACCAGGACAGCCCCTGCAGTGCAGGAAGCAGGCCAGAATCCCCCTGCCGGGGCCAATGGGCATGGGGAGGGATGATCCCTGGGGAGCGCTGGGTGGTCCCAGCCCATCCTAGCCAGTGGCTACTGCTGCCCAGGGTGGCCTGCCCCCTCCATTAGGCCCTCTCCTGCAACGAGACTGATCCTCTGTGGCTGGGGGTGGCAGGAGTTAAAAGGAGGGTGCACTGGTGGCCTCTGGGGGACCCTCCTCTGGCTCTGCCCCTGTAGATGGCCCTTTGGCTTCTCAGCTCTAGGGACTCAGCTTGTCTGTCCCTCTCCTCCTGTTTCCTTGGGGTGGGCCACATCTTCCTCTGGGGCGGCCAGGGAACCCTGTCCTGGAGCCCTGTCTGCGGCCCCTGTAGAGCCCTGTGGTGCCACATCCTGAGGGAACCAGAGCCATGTCAATCTCCTGAAGGACCATGGAGCTGGCCTTGCCCTGAAGAGGCCCCACCTGGGACACCACAGGCCCTGATCCCATTCTTGCTCTGGGAACGGGGATAGCACAAGGCCAGGATACACAGTCACCACAGAGACACACCACCCGCTCTGCAGTCCTCGCCCTCACCAATAAAAGCCACATGTGAACAAAGAAACAGAAGTGTCGCCTCAGAGGGCTCTGCACAGTGCAGAACCCCTCTCCAAACCAGAGGCTAAAGGGACATAACATCCTTCCATCTCCTCACCCGAAAGCAGGAAACCCACTTCAGTAATAATAAAGTAATAGGAACAATATCATACCTGACATGATGACACAAATGTCATATATACCATAATAACATCACAAATAATATATTTGTTTACATTATGTGACAATTAAAATACTGCAGCAATTTCCAAAGACAGCCACCGCCCGTGTAGGTATCCACCCCGAATCTGAAGCCTGTGGAGACTCCAGTGACGCAGACGCAAGAACAGAATCCAGGCCACTGTTCCCACAGGATCTGCATCCGAGAGCCCGGGCACTTCCTGCTAGGTGAACAGAAGACTGCCATGCCCAGCAAGCAGGGTGGTCGCAGGGTTGGCCTAAGCTGGATGTCCTCTGGGCCCTCCTAGCTGACGTCCCATGGGGACCACAGAGTGGTGAAAAAAGCCACAGCACCACAGGCAGAGTCCTGCCCAGAAAAGAGGTTCTTCCCTCTGCAGAGACAAGCCCAGGCCTGGGGGAGGGGACAGCCCATCGGAGGATGGCCCCAGGGGCCTGGAGGGCACCAGAAGTAGAGGGGACACCCAGGCCTGCCCCTCCAGCACAGGCCTGGACCATGAGCCAGGACCTCTCAATGAGCCCAGCCCCTGTCCACCCTCCTGACCCTGGTGTCCCCCTAAAGAGAAGGTGAGCGAGGGACAGGGAGGATGAGCTGAGGCAGATGCCTGGCCTCTGGCTTGCTGGACGGGAAGGATTTGGGGTGGTAAGGTGACGGCAAACCAGACCCCATTGTGAGATGAAATTATAAAACGTTACAGTAAGAAACCAACCCTGGGGAAGGGGTCGGTGCCCCTCCCCTCTCTCAGCTTTCTCCAGGAAGCCTAATTAACCATGAATTAATTAGGTTAAGCTAATTAACCTTTTGGATTGTAAATAACTGCCCCAGGAGTCTGACCACTCCCTCTTGACACTAACAGACACCTGTGGAGAGTTTCTTCCTAGGTTTCTGGGAGCAGTCTAATGTTAGAGACCCTGCACCGCCTTCAGAATAGGAATATTTTTAAAAGAGGAAAAAAGCCCCAGTGATAGAACGGGTTTAAGAGGACTCCAAATAACCTATAAATCTTGCTAGAAACTGTGGATCAGGGCTCAGAATTTGGAGTTTTGTTTTCCTCTGGGCCCGCTGGCGTCAAATAAGACTTGGAGCTCTCCTCCCGAGTGCGGCCTGCTGCTCCTCCACCGGTCTGTTTCCCACGACAGCAAGGCCTCACCCCACTGTCTGAGGTCTGTCTCCCTCCTCTGTCAAATGCAGGGGCCCAGCCCCACCCCGAGGCTCAGTGAGCAGTGCATGCCGGACCCTTCCCCATCCAGGGAGGTGTCCCCCCAGTGTAGCCAAGCTCACATCCCAGGGAACCTCTGGAACCACCCACACCCCTCCACCCTTGCATGTTGCTGCCCAGCCTGTGTCCCTCACCCATCAGGGCTTCTACTGCCTCCAGGCTGCTGGCCCCGCAGACTCTGCTGGGGCAGGTCACAAACCTGTAAATGGCACTGTAGCAGGTATTTTAGCCCCTGTGAGCCACAAAGTCACTACTGCAACTACTTAGTGCTGCTGCTATTTTAAGGTGAACTAAGAAGGAAGACCATCATTCACAAAGCACATTAACCAACAAGCACAGCTGTGCCCACACAGGCTCATTTCTAAAAGCAGGCGGGGCCCATCTGGCCATGAGCCATCGTCTGCAGACCACTAAATTAGAGTGGGCACCAACTCCAGCACCAAAAAGCTGGCAGGGCTTGGCACCTACTTCCTCCTCCCACACCATGCCCCTCGTCATCCACAGACAAGTCCCTCGCCACCTGAGTTTGGTCCTGTGGTCTCTGATCTCAACTCAGGCCACACTTAGCCCTTTGCTGTATTTTGAAAAGAAGCCAAGTCCAATATCTTGGGCGAATGGAGTGGACTTTCCTGCTCATGGAGAGGGGTGCTGCCCTGCGTGCCCCACACTGTCCTGAGTCAACCCCTGACAGCTCTCCAGCTCCCTTTGGAGCAGCCCCTTGCTGGTCAATTCCCACCCTTCTCCCCACTGGCCCTGGGGCCTCCAGGAACCAGGCCCTAGGGAGAGGGAAGGCACCAATTTTGCCAGTGCCCTTGGCTGCGTTTCGTAGCCTATTTGTGCTTGGTATGTCTTTTCATCCTGCCGTGGAACCCTCCATGCCAAGGAGGGAACTTCATCAAGTGAGAGAACAAATGAATGAGAGAAGCCCATGCCTTACCTGTGGCACACTGCCATTCCAAACCAAAGCTCCGCTCCTGAGCCCACTACCCGCTGCCCCAGCCGCCTGGGAGAGGACAGGCATAAAGAGCACATGGGGTTCCCTATTTTAGGTGGGAACTGGGTATGGCAGCCAGGCAGGACGTACCCAGAGGACGTGAAAGGCCAAAGCCTACAGATGCTCCGAGACACTCACCTCAGAGCCATGGTGTGCCAGCCTCAAGAAGCACAGGGAGAGGGTCCTCCCTCCCTGCCCACACCCCTCCCCAGCCCAGGCCAGGCCACAAAACCAAATCCAGGCAGAAAGCGAGCTTCTCTTTAGATAAACTAACTAGGGAGCGGGGTTCACAGGCCAGTCAGGTGGCTCAGTGGGCAGAGCCAGGTAAGTCCCTCCTCTGGGTCGCCCATCACCAGACCATTTTTCATCCAGAGAACTGACCCTTAATCTCCACCCCTTGCAGACCTCATCTGGGCTGGCGCCTGACTCAGAGGTGTGGGCATGTACCCGCCCTGCTCTATTCTGTTCTGCACACTTGACCTCGATGGCACCACGGCTGCCCCCAGACCACACCTGCTGCACATGCTGAGAACCACAGGGGCCCCAGGGCACCCACCCCATCTGCCCACATGGGCTTCCCACTCTGCCCTGCACTCACATCCCACAGTCGGCAGGACACTCTTGAAGTCATCTTTCACGTACCGGAGTGCCAGGCTGGACTTGCCCACAGAGCCGCTTCCCAGGAGGACCAGCTTGGCCACACGGGGTTGTCCAGGGGCAGCCCTGGGCAGGGGGAGTTCATCTGCCTGTGCCATACCCTGCAAAGAACCACAGACTGAGGCGGGCTGGGTACCTGAGGCCAGATGGCGTCAGCAGGCTCCCCCCAGCTGCTTCCACGTTGAGTGCAGACACCTTGACTGGAGCCGAGTCAGCGGTGTCCTGGACTGGCACCTACCCACTCTTCACCCAGCCCCATCTCCCCACCTGTAAGGTGGGCAAACAGGATCTACTCTGATCCATTGTGAGGAACAAAACGGCTGTGCCTGAAGAGTGTCCCCTGCAGATAAAGGCACAGACCTGAACGGCAAAGACCCTGCACCAGCTATCGGCTGGCACGCTTCCTTGTTTCCAAAATGTCTCCCTAAAAATTGCTGTCCCCAGGGCCTCACACGCCTCTGCCTTTCCTGTTGTCTCTATAACCTCAGAACCCAGCGCCAGGCCCGGGAGAAAACCAGCTCCACGGCCCACAGAGGCACAGGCGAGCCTGCACATCATCAATTGTAGAAACTTCTGCCCACACACCCAGCGGAGAAGGGTCTGGGGGCCCGACTCCCCAGCACCCACTCCTGCATTAACCAGATGGGGCCAATCTTGTGCCCAATCTTCAGCCCACACCACCGAACCTCCTCTCGGGCTAAAGCAGACCTCTGGAGACGTGGAGAGTCCTTTTCCCTTGCCTTCGTGGCTGAGAAAACCGGACTGTCTTGTGGCATTCCCAGCCAGGTTTCCAAATGGCACCCATGTTGTCACGGAACACCTTCCTGTGGACCCCGTGCAGAGGTCAGGTCAGGCACACACTATTTCTTGGCAAGAATGCTTCGTGGGTGTGGCGATCACGTCCCGCCGAGGGCAAACTGTGTTGCTAGGGGTTGCAAATGGTGACATTCTGATGTCATCCATTTCTGATCTGGGCCACTTCTAGGAAGAGAGACTCCCCCTAATCAATGTCCACACCCATCATGGGGCAGCTGGGCCTGTCTGTGACCTCAGTGGGAAAGGCTGGGTGTGAGACGCTAAGGGAGGGAAAGAACAGAGGTGGGGAGCCGAGGCTCAACACAATCAGGCCTGAGCCCTAAATGCCCGCAAGCCTGTCCTGGGCAGAAAATACCTGGACAGTGAAGGAGCCTGCGGAGAAGGGCAAGGGCACTTCCACCCCGGGGAAAGGGCTCAGCACAGCAGAGGCGTTAGCGACAGCCTGCATGCCTGAGGCCCATCTCGGGGGGATCCTCATGGGATTCACCATGCACTGTGATGCTAGTTTCAGACCAGGATCAGAAATATAAACTAATTGTTTAAACTTTTCATTCATTTTTTTTAAAAAAAGTTACCTAGGTGTTCCCAGCATGCAGCCACAGCTGAGAAACACTAGAATGTTGTCTGTTTTCTTCAGGGCTGGTAATAGCATAGTAGGTGCTCAATAGATACCTAAGCAATGGGTGGAGGGAGGGACAAGGTGGAGTGCAGAGGAGGAGCATATGAGCCAGCACCTGCATTTTGAAATGTTCGTCTGAACTGAGGACCATTGCTTAGGGCCTGCGGGAGAAAGAGTAGTGAGGGAGGGCAGGACAAGGCCTGCCAAGGAAGACAGCTGAGAGCCACCTGACGGCAGCCCGGCCCGCAGCAGCCCAGCGAGGATCCTGGAAAGGCCCATCTGCTCTGCAGCACCCACTAAGGAGGCTCAAAGCAGTTCCTTCTGCAGATGTTGACCCACTCGAGAGACTCAACTCCAAGGCGAAAGTCAAACACACACCATGAGCCAGCAGGAAAGCACCTCAGAAATCAGCTAGCCTCAGGAACACAATGCTCCATCCTGGCAAGACAACCCTGCTGGCCAAAGTGCAGACCCAAGTCCAGCGCCTAGATAATTCCCTCGAAAGATAAGAAGGTCTCAAAGTTCAGATGCTGCCAGGGACCGTCTATCAACTCCACTGTCAAACCAACCTGGGATTTTGCCTCTGTAAGGTTCTGGGTCTACTTGCCTCTCAGTCAAGTTCATGCAGACCTCTCTTCTTCAACAGCCCCCTCTGGTCTCACAGCTGCCATGCACATGTGTCCAGCCCCCACAAATAATGGTCACCAGAACAGACAAGGGTGGCTGCCATGGTGCAGCCTGCACGTCCCTGCTCTGTCCTTGATTGAAAGGACCTGGTTTTGATTCTGTATTAATTTGTGTAATTATACATGACTTCACCCTCTCACTGGGCTATAGCTGCTAATAAGGGCAAGGACTGTATTCACTGAACATATAGTAGGTGCTCAGTAAATACCTCATGATGACGGAATGGCAGGAAGCCATAACTGGACAGATGTGCTGTTTCTGCCCCATGGCTTTTATGACAGTCACACCTGGAGCTTGTCAAGGAGTGGCTGGGGCGACTGCAGAAGGGAGACAGAAAGGCCACCAGCAGGCACAGCAGGAGCTTCCCATGAGCCACACGCAGGCCACCCTGTACACAGAGCTCATAAGGCTGCAGGGTGCAGCCAACAGGCCCTCCACCAAGAGGAGCAGGGCAGCGATGCTAAGTCTCACCTGCCAGTCTGCACTCAGCCTAGGAGGCTGGGCAAGGAGCCCAGGGGACCCGCTGACCCACCTGAGAGGTCGCGCAAATTTCCTAAGACAAGGACGCGGGAAGCAGAGCCCAGCACACTGTCCACCCCCACTCACTGGCCAGCATCCTCTGGCCACGGGCAGACAGCCACAACAAGAGCAGAAGTGGCCAGCCTCCAGGGCACCACCACCTGGACCCCTAGCCAAGAGAGGCTCAGCAACCAGTCCCCTGAGAGGCCGCCTTTTTTTTTTCTTCCCTGTACTGGGGATTGAACCGAGACCACTTGTAAGAATGGGATCTTTTAACTTTCCAGCCACCCTGGGCTAATACTGGATTTTTGTTTTGTGTGTGTTAACTGGGATTGAACTCAGGGGCTCTCTACCACTGAGCTACAGCCTCAATTTTTTTATTTTTTATTTTGAAGCAGGGTCTCACTGAGTTGCTCAGGCTTGTCTTGAACTTGAGATGCTCCTGCCTCAGCCTTCTAGATAGCTGGGACTATGGAAACCCCTCCCCACCACCACTATACTTTTTCTTTTCTTTCTTTCTTTCTTTTTTTTGGTACCAGGGATTGAACCCAGGGGCACTTAACCACTGAGCCACACCCCCAACCCTTTTTTTTTTAATATTTATTTTTTAGTTATAGGTGGACAGAATATCTTTATTTTATTTTTATGTGGTGCTGAGGATCGAACCCAGTGCCTCCCGTGTGCTAGGCAAGCACGCTACCACTGCGCCATAACCTCAGCCCACCCCCAACCCTTTTTATTTTTTATTTTGAGACAGGGTCTCGCTAAGTTACTGAGGCTGGCTTTGAACTTGTGATCCTTCTGCCTCTGCATCCTAAGCCACTGAGATTACAGGTGTGTGCCACTGCACCCTGCTTTAATACTTGTTTATTGATAGAGGTAATAAGACACCTGCTGAGGAGAAATATCCCATTGATCTGCACTGGGATTTGCATAGAGAGTCCTAACACACCACAGGAGCGCATTCCTGAACAGCCAGAGGGGCTCCTCCAGGGTTTCTTTGCTATTGTTCCCACAGATTAATAAAATTCATCTTCAAATTCAAGAAAATCTTTGGTCCAAGCATTTCTGAATTAACCTAGATAGGTGGGATATGAATGAATGCCCCACTACTGTGATAGATACCAGCTTCATATTGCTTGGATAAAATACATCTCTATGTTTAAAAAAATACTCTTCACCAGGCACAGTGGCACACGCCTGTAATCCCAGTGACTCAGGAGGCTGAGGCAGGAGGATCCCAAGGCCAGCCAGGGCAAATTAAAAAGACCTTGTCTCAAAAAAATAAAAATAAAACAGCTGGGGTTGTAGCTCAGTGGTAAGGCACCCCTTTCTCTCTATATATATTTAAACCCAGTGTGTGTGTCTCTTTAAATATAAACATATTGTAATATGTAAAAAATGAAACTACTCATAATCCCTTACCTTGATACAACCACAAAAGTTAATTTGCCCACTTTATTTCCCACACACCTTCAAGGCAAATTGAATCCCAGAGTTTTAACATAAAGTATATGTCCTGCCTTAAAAAAAAAAAAAAAAAACAGAACTGTAAACATAACATTAAAGGCAGTGGTCCCCGCAGCTACCTGTGCTTCAAGGCCATGGTCTTTAATGTCCACACAAATTCCTACAACCTCTCACTGGATTTTTACTTGACTTAATCTTTTTTCTCTGTAATAAATAAGGCTGCAGCAAACATTTTCAAGCTGATGGTGTGTGGTAAGCTTTCAACAATGGAGGCTGGAGCCCTCAGTTCAAAGAGACACCTGGGAGTCTGACCTCTGACCGGCTCTGGACTTACCAGGGCTGTCAGTCTCTCAGAAGCCAGGAGGCAGGGTTCCTTTTCTAGTCCTCACTGGGCTGCTGCTTCTCTCACAAGCACACCTGCCTTCCACCAAAGGAAAAAGCAGGAGACCAACCCCAAACGGGTCTTCGCTTGGGGAGGGTCTGGTTTGAGGCTGCGGGGACTGCTCCCCCTGTGTCCTCCCCAAGCTGGAGGAGACCCCGGCATAGCCATCCACGCCTCGATTCCCTCACATTCAGAACAACGCAGCCACGTAATACAGGAAAGTAAAAGCAAAGTATAGTTAAAAATAGTCCTAACAAGAAAATCTGGCAAACTCACTAGACATGACTGTCTGTATCAGCTGAGCATCCTGAAGTTACCCGAAACAGATTCCTTGGAGGACACAGCCTCAATACAGCAGTTCATGCTCAAGTTCTTTATCTGGAATCTCCCAGGACTCCCTTAGGGCATCCAACCCAGTGAGCCAGGCGGGATACAACTGAGGACAGCTCTGGCCCGGAATAATCAAAACCAAGGCCTCTGCTGCCCCTTTGCTGCTGCACAACAGGGCATGTGCACAGACACACACACAGGGCCACAGGCACTCTGCAAAGCACACAGAAGCTCCCACCCGGGCTCACCTGTTTCCCAGGTTGTTCACTCCCGGAGAGCCCAAGAGACCGTCATCAGCAGGTCCCGAGGGCCCCACCTGTCTCCCTTCCTTCTTCCTCCTGAGTTGGGGAGAGCTCCACTTCTCTTCCCGGGGTAGGGTGGGTGGGCTGTGGCAGGACAGGAGGAAGGCCAGCCCAGACTGGAGGTCAGGTCAGGTCTATTCCCTTCCCTTCCCTCCCCAAGGCTTCAGGGCAAAATCCACTCCGGGTCACGTGGTCACCTGGGGCAGGGGCAGGCGGGAAGTTGCACTCCGTCCTGCCTTGCTCCTCTGGCTGTGTCTAGTGTGCCAGTGCTGTTCATGGTCTCCCTCTGTTTGAATGTCTTTCCCGGCTCCTTCCTCAGCGCTCTCCTGATCATGTCACCTTGAAACACCAACAGCCCAGGAGAAAACAAAGCTTTTTGGTCAAATGAATTTACTCCTGCAAATGGCCGGCAGCTGGCTGAAGGCGACCCGAGTGGGAGGGTCCAGGGTTCAGATCCTGGACTTGATGCTTCCCAGGGGCAGGAGGTGGCCTCCAAGGGGTGGAAGGCAGGGCGCAGGAGAGACGGGTGGACTTTCCCAGCGTAGTGGTAATGGAAGAGTCTCTTCCAGAGATTTTCAGCCTCTGAGTGTGGCTGGGGTGGTGAGTTTGGCCAGAAGCCAAGGAAGATAGAAATTGGTCAGCTGTGAATGTCAAGCCATAAAATTAGCCTGTGAGAAGCGCTCTCTCTCGATGCACTCACCTGAATCTAGCTGGGGTTCCACCGCATGGGGCTCCGGGGTCCCAGACCCTGCAGGTGGAGCTGCAGCTGGAGGCAACCCTGGTGGCCCTCTCCAGTATCCTGGCAGGACCAGGTTCTCTGCTGGGTCCTAGGGATTGGTTCTTCTCCAGGACATCATGTCCTCTGAGGTATGGCCACCTCCCCAGATGCAGCCAGCATGCCCAGCTGGCCTGGCTGCCTTGGAGATTGAGAAGCCCCTGCCTCTTGTTGTCCTTCCTGATCTCCCACCCCAAACTGGTAACCAAAGTTCTGGGAGCCAGCATTCTGCTCTGTCACTCAGGATAGAGGCTGGGATGTACAGATATGCTTTTCTTTTTTAACTTTGCCTGAGGATAAAGTTATGAGTTAAAGATTTTTTTTTTGAAGATAACCTCAACATTTTTTATCTTCATAACAAAACAAACAATGAAGCTTAGAACTGGATCACTTGGCGTTTTCTCTTCTCACCTCCTCCCCGTTCAAAATGCTTGCAGCCCCAGTAGCCAGCATCCTCTTAGGTCTGCCGTTAGGCTCGACACTCAGGCCTCGGCACAATCTTCTTTGTAGTTTTAGCCTTTTTCCTGAGCATTGGCTTAGTCTGCCCAGCACAGCCTCTCTGTTTCCTGTCATAACGTCACTTTCCCTGTGCATACGGAGAATCCTTGCCCTGCGTCACTTTATGGGGCTGGTGTGTGCCACGCTTCTTACAGAACATCCGACAGGTCCATGCTTGCTGGATCTTAACCATTTATCTTTATTTTGGGGGTGCCGTGGTTGAGCTGGGGCCTCCCACATGCTAGGCAAGAGCTACACGGAGTTCACGTGCCCAGCCCACGCCTTTCTTTGTGTCTGGATCACGGCAGGGGAACATCGTTATTATACCCATTGAAACTGGCCTTTTTGGAGAGGTGACTTGCCTCTCTGACCCTGATTCTGGAAGATCAGCACAATCATCAGCTTGTGCATAGGACTTGAGTGTGAATGATCCATTTGGATTTTTAGACTGGTCTGTGCAGGGCCTTAGTCCAAAACAGCGCCTTCTTGAAATTTTTATTTAGCAACATGGATGTCTTCTCCCATGGTCTTGAAGCAGCCACCTTCCTGCAAGTTGGAGCACAGACTGAGAGGAAGACCTGAGCACTAGTTTTGTGCAGAAATGCAAAGAGACAAAGTTGATAGCTCGCTTCTTAGACCCCAAATGGGAGCTGTGCGTCCACAGTCAGACAAGGGTTTGAAAGCCAGGCCTTGCCAAGAGCACATCTTTGGAACCTGATGCACTTGGTCTTGGTTATGAAGCAGTCCAGCCACCACGGCAAGGAAGGTCCAGACCAGGGAGGTGGTGGGTCATGAGGAGGGGCTGCCACACTTGAGCTTGGGTGGGGAAAATAGGGCAGGAGCCTGTGTTCCCAGGCCCTTGGTGCCATGGTTCTGGGGAGGGGCAGGTGAGGGGGCTTCCAAAGATTTCAGGAAGATCTGAGGAGCGTTAAAGTCAGTGCGGACCCCCATGGACATGCCAGTGGGGAAGCTGGAAGACCCTGGAAGACCACTGCGCCATTCCCAAGCTGTCACCAGAGTCCTAGTGACTCTGAGGATCCAAAAATCAGGTCCTGCCACTCGCCCCCAAAACCAAACAGGAAAGGTCATGGAGAAAATTTGGAAAGGAACAGTGTTGGCTACCCCCAGAGGATAAAGGGACCACGTCCTCAGTCCTATCTTTTTTTTTTTTTTTTTTTTTTTTTTT
>PVHX01007407.1:0-12254 GCA_004024805.1 Geosciurus inauris | reverse complement strand
TCAGTCCTATCTTTGAGGGCTGAGAATGATTTCAAGGTTTACAGAAAAGGGAATGAGGACAAGGTTGGGGTTCGCACAGTTGGAGGCTGTGCACAGCCGCCACAGCAGGCGGCCCTGGGGCTGTGGTCTACCCAGCGTGGCTCAGCGTGGCTCAGGCCGGACCTTGTCAGACTTTAAAAAGTTGCTGTTGCCTTGGGGGCAGGGGTAGTTTCAACTCACCACAAGATGCTTATCCATCAGGCCTGAGCTCCTAGCATCCAAGGTGACTCAGGTCAAAGGAGATGGATGCAAATGGAGGCTCTGGCCACCCACCGGACATTGGCAGGCAAAAGTGAAGAGTCGGTGTCCTTGTGCAAAGCCAGCGCAGAGCCCTGGAGAGGCAGGCGGGCGCCTCTGGACAGAGCAGCGCAGAGGCCCGGGTCACCCCTGGACATAAGTGTAAGATTGCAGAGTGACTGGTGAGGACGCAGTGCAGGGAGAGAGCCTGGGCGTGGCCGAGGGACCGGGGATGGAGATGTCAGAGAGGCGGCGCAGGAGACGGCAGCAGTGACTCCACAGCGGCTAGCCACCTAAGGAGGCATTCCCCACAGAGACCAGGGTGAAGGCAGAGGACCCTGTGTAGGTCCCAGGACCACAGGCCCCCTGCCCACACTGCCAGGCAGTCAGGGGCCCTGGTCCCTGCCCCTTCGCCAGCAACCACCTCAGAGAGGAGCGGAAAGAAGCCCTCCAATATGAGAAACTCGCTCATCTGTCCAAGCCCAAAGAACGGACAAAGAAACAGGTGCAGCAAAAAGCCAGGCTTAGCTTTAATGATGACAGTCTTGCAAGATCAAGGTCTGGTGTCTTGCAAGAGCGGGTACCTGGGGGAGCAGGCACATCCAGATTGGGGGCAAGTAGCATTTTAACTCCTAGAGCTCAAGGTCTCTCACTCGATTCTTCATTGGCCGAGTACTGTGGGGTGTACGATCTTCCAGAACGTCACCTAGGTTTTACTGTCTTATATTGGGCTCTTTCAAGAAATACACCTTCAGTTGTCCCCATCTCCCTTTGTTCTCTTGTGGCAGGAGAGTCCCCTTGGATTGAGGGTGCTTTGGCACCAACAAGGTTTATCTCTGTTGGTTGGGTGGCCCTTCCTCCTCCCCTCCGTCTGCCAAGGGGCTATGGAGTTTACACTCCGGTGTTAACTGCTCAGAACTTTCCATCCTGCTGTTCCCGCAGCTGCCCTTCTTACATCCAAGTCATTTTACGCTGAAAGCTAAATACTGTAGTCGGAAAAATAGACCATAGGACTTTCTATTTTTCACAACCAAGAGGGCGAGATTTGACCTGAAGACCCTTTATATTACCAGAGGAGAGCAATCCCACCAATTGGGAGTAAAATCTAGAATCCTCCTCATGATCTTCCATTAGATGGGGCCTCGTGGACAAGACCTGGATCATTAACGTAAAATAAAGCTACACCAGTGGGTCCGGGGATGTGGCTCAATGACAGAGACCAGGATCAATGACAGACATCTAGTGTAAGCGAGGCCTAGGGTTCTATCCAGAGCAAAACCTAGTCTACCCCTTGAGGGTCCAGAGCCTTCAGTGACTGCTCCAAGGGCGGGCCATGGGTGAGCACACGGAGCTCCTGGCGATCAGAGGAAAGAGCCCAGCTGTACCTCTGACCACCTGAAGGGATCAGGGGACCCCAAACCTCTCTTTCATGTCTGGCCTCTGTGACTGGCTCATTACCTGGAGGGCCACCCACTATGAGAAGCCTGTGGCTCTCCTGAGTGGCTCAGAAGGTGCTTCCACAGGGCTGGGGCCAGGATGAGCAAGACCCACAGCAGAACATGGACTTGACGTTGTGTGTGCCATGACCATCATTGCTTACGCTGGAAGTTCAAAAAACAGCACAGAAGCAGTTTATATACATGGCCACAATTAATGCTATCTTAATATGGTTATACTAATTTTTAAATTTCTCTGTAAGCATTTCACCGATTCCGCTATGACAATTTTCCCTGTGCCATTTAAGCAGACCCCACCCTCTATGCACATGTTCTCCACTGGAGAGAAATGCAAACCCACAGAATTAAGCAGAATGGTGGAGCTGGCAGGGCTGCTGGGGATTACCTGGCCTGAGTGTCCACCCAGTGGTTGACAAACCCCTGCAAATCCCGCCCACTGAGTCCTCAGTCTCTACTCAAGTATCTTCAGTGAGGGGGGAAACTTCTGCCCCCAGAGACAGTTTTACGGAGATGGGGCCTTCAGAGAAACTGAGACAGCACAAAGACCACTCTTCAAACCCCAATTCTTACGATCAATTCAGAAAGATTTCAGACGTGGCTCAGAGTGACAGGCATGGGTTTACTGAAGGGATAGGAAAAGGCAAAGGGGACACTCTGGAGGGAGAGAGAGGGTCCTCTCAGAGAGGGACAACGCGCCTTGCCTGCACGCCAGGGTTACTGGGATCCCAGAGAAGTTTCCAGAGAGTCCCGCCCAGGTCCACCTCTTGACTTTTGACTGACAGCAAGATGACATCAGACTTTCAAGTCCCCACTGCCATGGCAACTCTAGGTCACCTTGACCCATGCTGACTGCTTCTAATTGGATTCTTAACCAGACATTCTTACAGATTTTATGGTTAGGAAGAACTACCCTTATCCCCAGAGCTTCAGGATCTGGTCACAAAAGTCTCCCCTTCAGGGTAACTTGGGTTCCTCTTATCAACATTATTTCAGGCCTGCATTTCTCCCACAGATAACAGGTAGTTTGCTGAGGACTGTGACATGTCCTGTCCACTTAGGCCAGGCAGGGCTGCAGGTAAATTGCTTCTTGGAAAAGAAAGCACATGGGAGTCACACAGTGGGCCAGTTTATAGAGCTATTCTCTTAACCTGTGTTCCCACCATCTCCTCTCCTAACAATAGCATGTTCCCGTGGCTCCTTCCCATCCAGACCTGTTTGCTTTAACTTTCCACCCTTTGCTCTCCTGAGTCACACAGAGAGCCAGACCCCTGCTGATTGTGCCTGGAACTCTGGAGCGGTCCTCAGGGCTTACAGCAGGCACAGCTCCCTGCGCACCCCAGACCTCTGCCCCTCTTCCTTGTGAGGATGGCTCGTATTGCCTTTCAGGTACAAGCAGCAGATGCCCAGACTCTGGCCAGTTAAAAGAGTCACGGGTCCTCCATGGCAGGGGTTTGTGGGGAAGTGCTTCCTCTTTCTCCTCCTTGGGTTTCTTTGCAGAGCAGTGCTAAGGCTAAACCTCAGTGGGATAGTTATCTGATGTCCAGCTCTTCCAGAATGTTCTTATCTCTGAAGGCCTGAGATAAGCAGGAATGGTGGAGGCTGCCTTTTCCTGAAACTTCACCCTAGCTTATCTCAGTGGAAAATTCCAGCAGGGATTTCTGAATGCCAAGTTAAATTCCTCAGCTCAACACTCAGTTTGGTGCATGGCTGCTGGCCAGGAAGGGCAGAGCAGGGGGAGCAGAGCAAATAAGGCAATCCCACCCCCAGGTGTAGAGCGCCCAGCGGGTCAGACAACTGATCACAGAGCAAGGGCAGCCAAGGGTTCCTACAAGGGGCAGAGGACACAGGCAAGAGAAAGGGTCATTCCTGGCCAGAAGGAAAGGGGAAGGGTCCCAGAAGACCTCTCCCAGGAAGAAATGCTGTAATAGGCACAAGAAGCTTACGGGATGACCTAGAGAAGGCAGGGCATGCTGAGCCCAGAAGCAGAATGAGCCCAGTGCGAGGCCAGAAGGACAGTGGGCACGGTCGGGGGACACTATCAGCAGGCAGAGTCTGAGTGGCTGTAAGAGGGTGAGGGTGACAGGCAGGCAGAGCTGGTCTGTGGGAGGCCTTTTCCCCCAGGCCCACTGTCTAATTTCCTAATGACTAGATTAGAAGCATGGCAATAGTAAAGGAGCTGCCCTTTATTGAGCACCTACAATGTGCCAGGCACTTGGCTTAGCGTATCCGATTTACTCCTCACAGCAACCCTGTGAGCCACACCTAGAGGGCCCCACCCTGGCCTTGCACCCTTGTGCCCAGCTCACAAGTGCAGAATCCTTAGGGCCAAGGGACACTGCTTCTAGATCATGCTCCCAGACCTTGGCACCAAGGAATCCCCGTGACCTTCTGCCCCAGGCCCACGTTTCCACCAGCAAAACACAGCACCCGCATGGGCTTCCGGCACCCATGTGGCTGGCAGCTCTTCAGAGGGAGCACGGCAGGGCCTGGATGTGTGGGCTGGGAGGCTGTGTCACCGGGAGCTCTTCCTGGTGTGAGATGGACTCAGTGGGAAGGAAAGGTGGCGACGGGGCTGGGCCGTGCATTCCAAGGAAGCCCAGGGCCGCGGACACAAACCTGGGCTTCCAGGTCGTTAGGAAGACGTGTCTGAAAAGAGGGTGGACAGACTTGACTCAACAGCATACATTTGGCTTTACGGAACTTTCAGATGTTTGTGTACCAGGGTTCGCTTGATGCTTTGCCTATGTCCCTGTGGCTTTGAAACGTACATGTTCTTTTCCCAACCTTCTCCTCCCTGATCTTCTTTTCCCTAACTTTTTCCCTAAGCTTCTCTCTGATTGTCTTTTTCCCAATCTTCTCCTTCCTGATTTCATTTTCTCTGAATCACCTCTTAAAAAAAACCCTGCTGATGGGCAGAACCACAGCCTTCAGGACAGGAGGCCCCTGTGTTTCTCCTTTGCTAGCAAAGCCATAAACCTTCTTTTCCCTTTTTCTCAAAACCATATCCTTGTTATTGGATTGACATCGGGGACAAGGACCGAGCTTTCAGCAACATTTAGCAGACAGTATGTACCACCACCACACACAAGGCCCTGCAAACTGAGGGGGGTTCCTTTTATTCTATTTTACAAATGAGGAAAATGAAAGTGAGGCGAGGTCACAGGAGGGCAGGCAGATGTAGAGTCCCAGGGTGGGGATGGGGAAGCAGCTGAGCAGCCCTGAAGCTGTAGCCGGGGCAGGCTCGGTGTGAGGCAGGCCACTCTCATTGTGTGGTGCCTTCTGGGGGGACACTTAGCTTTTCTGACAACAGGTAGGCTGTCCTCTCAGAGAGGAAGCACACAGACCCCCCTACATGTGCACTGGCCACGCCACCCCAGCTCCAGGGGACAGCCTGGCTCTATACTGCCCCTCTCCTGGTAGGGTTGTCCCTCAGAGTGATACACCTCAACCTCTCCCACACCTGAACTAGAACGCCCAGCTCCCGGCCGCCTTCCCAGCACAGTCCCCTCGGGGTCGTCTCTGCCCTCAGCCCGCAGCCCCCCCCCATTCTGCCTGAACCTACTCCCCTGGCCTCGCCACCTTCACTTCACTGAAGAAGCTCCCAGCAGGTCCCCCGTGGCTTCCGTGTTGGCAAACCCTCAGTCCTGGTCTTGCATGGACCTTGAGTACCATGTGGCCAGCTGGCCGCCCTTCCTGAGGCCCAGCCCTCGCAGGGCTTCCAGGCACCACTGTTTCTCTCTCCCCTCCCCCTCCCCCGCAGTTCTTCCCGTCCCCAGAGCCCCAAACCCTGGAGGACTGTAGTCTCAGGCCCCTCGCCTCCCTAGAGGTGACTCACAGTGCCATGGGCACGCAGAGGTTCTGAGGGGGTATTGGCAGCCTGGGGTCCCTCCCAGTCCAGGTCCTGGCTCACACGTCCTGCCCGCGTCATCTTTGGACGCCTAGCAGCACCTCAGCTTAAGGAGCCCAGAGGAGCTCCCGAGTTCTCCCAAACCTGCCCACCCACTGCCGTCCCACTTGGGTGGATGGCAGCTCAGTCTTTCCACCTGCTCAGGCCAAATGTCCCGAGTCCGCGGTGCCTGCGCTCCCACTCACTCCGGCCTCAGGCCTTCAGTGAATCTTTAGCTGAACTGTCAACACACCGGAATCTAACCGTTTCTCGCTGCCACCGCGTTGGTCAGCTTCTCTCTTACTGTCACCTCGGCCGTTCTCCACGCCTCACTCGTCCACCTCCACGTAATCTCCCTCCTCGTTGTGCCCACCCGAGTGCACACGTCACGTGCCCGTGTTCCCAGCTGGGTCCAGTCTCCGTTCTTAACCGGGCTGCCTTGCCCGTTCGTCCGCTCTCATCCTGCCACCGGGGCCCGGCTCCCCTCCCCGTTACTGCCTGGGCCACATTCCGCTTGTCATCGTGACCACCTGGGATCATCCCGGGTCTCACGGTGCTGGGTCCCACGGTGCCACCTCACTCTTCCCTTTCCTTCATCACCGCCTCGGGCTCCTCTCCGCTCCTCCCGTTGCCAGCCTTCCATTCTCCGTGTCTTACGGTTTCCGCCTGCGTCCACGCTCACCTCTCGTTTGTTACCACCTCAGTCCTCTCTGCCCTGTTCATGGGTAAACTGCAGGCCACCCTCTGCATCTCGCCGTCTCTTCCTGGCCCCCTCTCCCCTTCTTCCTGCCCCTAGGACCTCCCCCACGCCTCCTCATGGCACGGGTCCTCTCCACCGTGAGCCTTGTCACTACCTTGGGCCACTCTCCACCTGGCTTTCCCGACTTTGGTCTGTCTGTGCCATCGCTGCCACCGTGGCCACTTCCCCTTCTCACTGTTGCTGCCGTGGCTCGTCACCCACTCTCCACTGTCACCCATCACCCACTCTCCACTGTCACCCTTGTGCTTCCCCACTTCCTATTGTCACCGTGTCTCCCCGTGCTTGCCTTCCTCTCGCCCGAGCCCTCTCTGCCCCTCACGTCACCACCTGGCCACCCCCCTCCTTCCTCGCCCGTGCAGTCTGACCCCCACTCTTCTATCGCAACCGACCGTGGGCCACTCTTCCCTCTCACTGCTGCACCTCGGCCGGCTCTTAGCTGTGACGTCAGATGCTGGTGTACTTCCCGTTCCTGTCACCAGCACCGTCCAGCTTGGGCCGGTGTCCCCATCTCATGGTTCCTGCCTATCTTCATACTTAATGTGCATTGGTTATAAACAATGTATAGCTGATATTAATTTTTTATCCCCTTACCTTTTGATTTGGAGAGTTTGGCTTGTTTTCCTTTAATGCAATTGTTATGATTGATTCTGCCTTCTCGCTGTCCGTCCTGCGTTCCCTCTGTCCTCGGAGACTTTGTTCCCCCTTTCCTCCTCCTTTCAACTTGATTAATTATTCTTATTATCCATTCTGTCTCCTTAACAGCCTTTTCTTTTTTCTTTTCTTCAGTGCTGGGGATCGAACCTGGGCCCCACTCACGCTAGGCGAGCACTTTACCACTGAGCACTCTACCACAACCCTTTTTTAGATTTTGTTTTAAGACACCATCTCACTAAGTTTCCCAGGCTGGCCCTGAACTTGGGATCCTCCTGCCTCAACCTCCTGAGTAGCTGGATTACAGGCATTTGCCGCCACACCCAGCTTACTGGTGTCTTTGCTATTCAATGTTATATATTTCAATTTGATTGTTTCCATTTGGTTCTGTTTAAAAGTTTCTAAATTTCTCCTGCAGTTCGCTACTTCCTTGCCTTTATATGCATTCCTCTTATGGATCCTTATCAACCGTAGCACTTCTAGCTTCTTCTCTATTCATTCCAGCATCTGGGTGTTTCTATTGATTGGGTTTTTTGTTTTGTTTTGTTTTGTTTTCGGTTTCAATTAGTTTGTTTGCTTTTTCTTGGTCATGGGTCACAATTCCCTGCTCCCCCAGTTCCACACTAAAGCTTCTGTCCAGTGTTGCTGGTCACTGTGGTGCAGTTGGAGCTCCCAGACAAGTTAATTTTCTTCTTACGCTTTCTTCACTAGCAGGACCTGTGCTTTGAAACCTTCTGTTTCTCGGGATACCTAAATAGTGCCTGACCAGCGGCAGCTGTTTGCTGCCTTAGAGCCAGCGTGGAGAGGCGTCATCCAGTGAGTGCTGACTCAGGCGCCCAGCTCAGCACTGTGCAATTATAAAGTGCAGCCTCACGACAACCCAGGGAAGCAGCCACTGTCGTCCCCACAGAGCTTCCCTACAGTTGCGCAGATGTTGAACCAGGATTCAAACCCACATCTTTGTTAACCACTACAGCACATAGTCAAAGGCTGAAACCAAAACCTAAGGGGAGCCGGGCATGGTGGCACATACCTGTAATCCCAGCGGCTCCGGAGGATGAGGCAGGAGGATCGTGAGTTCAAAGCCAGCCTCAGCAACTTAGTGAGACCCTGAGCAACTCAGTGAGAACTTGTCTCTAAATAAAATATTTTTTTAAATGCTGGGGATGTTGTTCGGTGGTTAAGCGCCCCTGGGTTCAATTCCTGGTAACAAAACAAAACAAACCTAAGGGGAAATAATGACGTGTCAATCGGCAGTAAGCGCAGGAATACAAATACATGCAAAAACTGGGACGATAACAGGAATATGTACATAATTTTAAAACCTTTCATTTGTAAACCAACAGAAAGCCAGACAAGGGCACAACCAGACAATTCACCAACCTTAATCACAGATGTGCAAGAATCCGGAGCAAAACCACCCAGCTTCTTGGCACAGGCACTATCTACAGGAAGAGGCGCGTGGCAGGCTCCTCAGAGCAGGGACTGACCAGACAGCGAGAGGCTGGCCCTCTCTCAGATTGCTGCCCAAGTGGTGCTGCTTTCTGAGCAGGTGCTGGGAAGCCCCCAGTGGGCTCCACGGCAGCGCGGCCATTGGCTCCACAATCGCACATCCAGAGATGGAATTCGAATCAGTGGTCACACACCCGTGGCATCTGGGACCCAGAGGGCACAGTGCAGGAAGTGACTCATGTCTTTGGTTCATCATTCACTTTTAGCTACGCTTCATGCTGACGGTGACATTCCTCGCCCTTGTGCCTGACCAAACCATACACAAGGAAAACCCCTCGACAAGCAAAGGAGAGAGCAAACGGGGGCTGGGAGTGGCTGGTGTCCAGCCAGGTTTAGATGAACACCGTGGCCCCAGGTGCGCAGACTCGAGGGCTCCCTGAGCCCAGTGATGGGGCTTCCTTCTGCTTTCTCATGGCTGCCGCCTTTCCCTGAAATTTCCTGAGTGACCTGAGAGGCAGCCCCTGGAGAGAACAGGCTCAGTGGAGGCAGGCCATCTGCTCCTGAGCAGCCTGGCATGGCGCGGCCAGCAGCGGAGGCCAGGGGTGCCATACTCACATGCACAGGGGACCAAGTGTTGTGACAGACATGATTCTGAGATGGCTCTCAAGCCACATGCTTGCAGGGAGCCAGGCAGGGAGGTCTGCACAGATGGAAACCATCGCCCAGAAAAGCACAGCAGCCCCTGCACCATGAGGGGCTTCACCAGGGCTGCTGGAACACGGTGCCACCAACCAGGGCCTCGAACAATGAATATGTATGTCTCCCACACCAGGAGGCCAGGAGCCCAAGATCAAGGTGTTGGCTGGTGGGTTCCCTAGAAGCCCCAAGGGAGCATTACCCCAGGGCTGTCCAGTGTCTATAGAAGACTCGCCCTGGCCTCTGACTTCATCTTCACAGGACTTCTCTCTGTCTCCGAATTTCCCTTTATAATGACACAAGTCCTGTTGGATCAGGGCCCACCCCAATGACCTCTCCTCAACTTGATTACCTCTTAGAGCCCCCATCTCCAGGCGAGGCCCCCTTCTAAGGCACAGGGCTTAGGACTTCAACATATGAGGTCTGTGGAGACACAATTCAGCATTCACAGTATGTACAGGTGTCACACATATTCAAGAAATGTGAGGCCTTTGTGTACATCTGCCCTGGGTCCTGTCTCTTGGGGGTTGCTGTGTCACAGAGGAACTTTTGAGACTCTAGGAATTTGTACTGGGTTGAAGAATGTGTCCATTCGGAACTTCAAAATATGCCCTTTTTCTTGGAAATAGGATTTTTGCGGAGTGAAGAAGAGGTCATATTGGTTAGGGTAAGCTCTGAGTCCAAGGGCACCTTTCCTTGTGAGAAAAGGGGACTATGGTCAGAGGAGCACACAGGGGAGAAGCCCAGGAGGCAGCGGCCGAGACGGGAGCCGCGTGTTTGACTGAGGCTTGCCGGAGCGGCGGGAGCCAGAGAGAGGGATGGGACGGATCGCCCAGGAGCCTCCAGGAGGTAACCCATGGCACCTGGAGTTCAGATATCCGGCCTCTAGGACGGTGAGGCAATACATTTCTGTTGTTTTAAGCCATGCTGTGTTAATTTCTTGTGGCAGTCCCAGGGTTTATACAGAACTTAACTCACATTGGGACTTTTGGGAGGTCACACCCCAACACAGAACATCAGACCAAGCCCAGGGCCCTTCTGGGCTCCTGTGACAGCACAGGTGACGTGCGCTGCCCTGTGTTAGACTGTCCCAGGCCAGCCCCAGGGTATGTGCTGGCCTCCAGCGTTAACTAACAGGGAGCAGTCGCCAGGCATGCACACTCACCGTGACTAATGGGACCAGCGTGTCCTCTGACCAAGCACTTGGCCCCAGGAGCAACAACCACTCAGGCAGTGTGGCTGTGAGAGTGACATCCGGAAGAGTAGACTGTTATAATTGGGTACCTAGAACTGAGCCACCTCGGTCCAGCGCCAGGAGACCCACTGCGTGGCCAGAATTCCCCAGCACAGACCCACCGCTCCTGCAGCTGACACAGCCACAACAGGGCAGCTGTCCCCTGCGGGCTGGGCAGAGATGGACACGGCTGAGTGGGGCAGGAGGAAATGGCCCTGCAAACCTGGATAGCCAGCACCTGGCTCCAACCAGAGGCCCCACCTGGAGGGCAGCTCCCCACCACCTGGCCTCCCAGCTCTGCTGACAGGACAGGGTCAGGGAAGCCCTCAGAGAAACACAGCACCACAGTGGAAACCCCAGCTTCTGTCCCCTGTGAAGGCCAGTTCAGGGCCCAGCTGGCCTCTGCCTGGCCTGCCCACCCTAAGGAACACAGTCTCAGAGCTTGGTCTTGACATCTGGCCAACTTGGGCTCTACCCCTGGTTGTGTGACCCGGGGCAGGTCACTCCATCTCTCTGAGCCTCAGTTCCTCTGTCTGTAAAAGACAGATAAACATGAGCCTAAGCCGTAGGAAGTCATGCAAATAAGTGCGGAGACATGCAGGAAATCCAGCGCCAGCCTCGCAATGGCACATACCAGTGCATGTTGAAAACATTCTTTTGGTTGCAGGCGACCAAAGCAAGTCAAGCCAACTGGAGTAAGGAGATTTTATTTGACATCTGCTGAGGCGGAAGTGGAGGGCAGCCAGGCTTGGAACAAGTTAGTGGAGAGCTGTCACCCCTGGGGGACCTTCTTGGCTCTGCTGTTCTATTTCTCCAGTCTGGCTTCTCTGCTTCTCTGTGCTCATAGCAGCCCATGGCTCAGGTGTCCACAAAGGACCTGCCCTGCCTAGCTGTCAGTCACCCTATCCCCATCCCAAATTCACACACGGCCACCAGGGCCCATCCATCACCAGCTGGCGAAGCTTGGAGAAGGAAGGTGGCCAGGGCAGGAAGGCTCATGACCAGACCTGATGGAAACAGGAAGCTCTGAGCAGAGGGGACTCCTCAGGAACCAGGCAGATATTCCACAATGTCGTTGTTGTTGCTTTAGTCCTTAAATGGCCACGTACTGCCTTCAGACTCCACAAGCCATGACCAACCTCGTCTGGTATTGCTTAAGTCATGGGGGTAAATATGTGCAAAATGAGTTTCCAGGGTGGAAAGATGGCAAGTCGGACAGCTGCAGGAGGGCGCCCAGCTCAGTTCTTCTACTGCAGTCCCCAACCAGAAGAGCCCTGATCATGTCCTGTCCCACAGACCTTTTGTTCTGTTCCCTCCAGGGTGGGCTCTGTGGACTCTCCACCTGCGTTCAGTACTTCCAAGACAAGGGCTCCGCGGCAGATGGGTTGAAGTGGCCATCCCTGCACTGCCCTCTTGAAGAGCTGACGGACATCAGTGCATAAAAGGCCTCCAGCATCTCCCCAGGGGGAGACCTGTTTGCCCTTATTAAATGCAGCATTTCCCAAATTTACTGGAGCTGAAGAGTTTATTTCATAGGCTGCCTGCCTATTATCATGCCCAGGAACTAGTGGTCCAGACAGGCTCCACCGCCAGCATGTCCTGAGAGACCCCACGCCTGCCAGGGCACCCTGTGCCACTCCAGGGGCTAATCTGAGAGCATTGTCCTTTGCACAGCCAGCCTACACCCAGCCTCCGGCTCTGCTCAGAATCCTGGTGACTGTTGACAACAATAACAACTCTGCTTTATTCTAGCCAGGCATGGTGGTGCACACCTGTGATCCCAGCTGCTGGAGAAAGGGAAGAAGAAGAAGAGAAGGGGAGGAGGAGGAGGGGAAGGAGGGG